>DXKC01008724.1:0-11152 GCA_031170775.1 Cymbopogon citratus
CAAAGGAGCACTGAATTTCCTTTACTTGGATTACATTTGGCCAAAGCTTGAAATTTAGGATAGATTTTCATCACATCTTTCCACCAGAAGGATCCAACTGGGGCTCTTCCCTAGGGGGGTATGTTGGGGTTGATATAGAGCTTGTTCCATGTTAAGGAGACCCAGGGTATATCTGCATTATTGTAAAACTTATCTAAATGTTTCAAGAGCAAGGCTTCGTTTTGTCTTTCTATGTCGATGATACCAAGCCCCCCTTGAATTTTAGGTTTGCAGGCCTCCTCCTATGCCACCAGAGCTTTGCCTCTACAATTCAATTCTCCTTTATAAACATGCTTTCCTGGCTTTGTCTGGCTGATCAATTATTTTTGGAGGAAGTTTCAAGTAGCACATATAGAAAGTGGGAAGGGCAGAAAACACTTAGTTTACCAGTATAAGCCTACCAGTGTAGCTTAGGAATCTACTGATACCATTGAGTCTTCTTTCCACTCTGCAAGTTAAGGGGGCAAAGTCTATTACCTTTGGCCTAGTAGTACCTAAAGGTAACCCCAGATAGGTGAAAGGCATGCTTTCAACTTGGCAACCAAAGGTGTTAGCTAGATTTTGTGCCCTTTCAGTTGTCATGTTGATAGGAACTAGGAAGGACTTTGAATAGTTCACCTATAATCCACTGGAGTCTGAGAATGGTCTCAAAAGGCCTTTAAGGTTGAAGAGAGTTGTAGCATCACCAGGTAGGATTAGTAGTGTGTCATCTGCATATTGAATAATGCGGAAATCATCTTCAAAATTGTCAATAATAGGATGTTTGAGCACTCCCATATGCCAAGCTTTATTCACTATGGTTTGGAGAAGGTCTGCTACCAGGACAAAGAGAAGCGGGGACAAGGGATCTCCTTGCCTGACACCTCTTTTACAGTCAAAATTCTTGCCAGGACAACTATTCAGAATGACTGAAGATGTGCCAGTTTGGAGAATGTTTTTGATCCAATTCATCCATCTTTCAGGGAACCCCTTGTGTTTTGAAATCTCAAAAATGAAGCCATGTTCTAATTTATCAAAAGCCTTCTCAAAGTCCAGCTTGAGAACCACGATTTTCTTTTTAGACTGATGGCAAAGATGTAGGAATTGGAAAGACCAAGCTAGACAGTCTTGGATGGTCCTACCTCTGATGAACCCATACTAGTTTTGATGGATCAGTTGTTGAATTACAGTCTGCAGTCTGGTGGAGAGTAGCTTGGTGATTCCCTTGACAGAGTAATTCATTAAGGATATGGGTCTGAAATCATTCACTGATTCTGGGTTGTCCTTCTTAGGTATGAGTGTTATCAGTGAGGAGTTGATGCTAGAAATGTCAGAGTTAAGGTGACAAAAGTCCTTGAACACTCTTATGTAGTCCTCCTTGATAATATCCTAGCAACTTTTAATAAATAATCCATTGAACCCATCTGGGCCAGGAGCATGCTCATTTGGGAGGTTTTTGATGATTAGGTTGATTTCATCATCACTAAAATCGGCTTCTAGATTAGTTAAGTCTTGACATGTAAGTAAAGAGCTTAGGTCATAGCTAACACCCTTGTACTCACTCACACCCATTCTATCTTTGAAAGAAGACCACAGCAAGTTGGCTTTTTGTTCATGGTCTGTGACACTATTGCCATCATTGTCAGTCAGGGTCACTATGAAGTTTCTTTTGTGTGAGTTGGTGGCCATTGTGTGAAAGAAATGGGTGTTCTCATCTCCCAATTGAACCCATCTTATAGTATTTCTCTGTCTCTATTATTTTTTTTCTTCTTGTAAATTGGCTAGATGATTTTTGACTAGTATTCTGAATGAAGCTTCCAATCTAGATAGGCTTCTTTGTTCCTCCAATCCATCTAACAAAGACAGGACCCAGTTGTTGTTATGAATCAGCTTGCTAATCTTGGAAATGCTTCTGCTCCATTTTCTTAACCCACATCTTACTTGTTTTAGCCTGACAGCCAAAGTTTTTGCAGCATTTGCAAAATAGGGAGCATTGTTCCAATGTAGATTCACAACCTCCATGAAGCCAGGGTGCTCTAGCCAGTAGCTCTCAAACCTAAAGACATTGGATTTTGGTATGCAGTTACCAATGTGAAGGACATATGGAATGTGATCTGAAATTGGCTTGGCAAGGGGCTGTATATAGGTAGCTGGATAGGAGAGTGACCATTCAGTAGAGGTGAAAACCCAGTCTAGTTACACCAACAGAGGGTCAGGTTGCATATTGCTCCAGGTGAAGTTTCTCCCACTGAAAGGTATTTCAGTAATGTCCAAGTCAGCAATTAACTCATTAAACATGATCATTTCTGCTGCATCACCACCAGGTTTATTCCTATCATGAGGTGACCTGTATAAGTTGAAATCTCCACCCAACACCCAGTTTTCAAAGGATGAAGTATCCAAATTAAGGATCCATGTGATGAAGTCAGCCTTTTGTTCTGAGTGGGAGGGGCCATAGATGTTGGTTACGAAGAAGATGATTGTCGACGTTTTATCGCCGATAGCCCACCACCGGGGTACCCGAGATGGTGTTTTATGTTCGGAGGGGCTTGACAGATTGCGGAACTCGACGGTTACGGCAACAAGCTCGATGAGACAGATGTTTTTATACTGGTTCGGGCCCTCGGTCGGAAGTCGAGTAATAGCCTTTACGTCCAGTCGGTGTGAAGCCTGTTGCTTTGTATTGATGAGTGTTGGGTGTTACAATTGTCGTATATCGTGTAGGAGTGTCGTGTTTTTTACAAGGGTACCCGCAGCCTTCTTTTATAGGTCCAAGAAGAGCTGCGGGTTCTTTTGAGTCCTAGTCGGATTCTACAAAGAGAGTCCTAAACCGTCAGTTTCGTACTCTACTTGTTACAATCCACCAAGAACTCGTATTGCCTCCGTCTTTGCCTTGCTTGGTGCTGCCGAGTTGTGGAACCATCGGGGCCCACGACTCTGCAAACCTGCTCCGTAGGGTACCTATGGTATCCCCCATCGACAAGCCCCCGAGCATTTCAAGTCTTTGAAGCTCGGAAGCCTAGTCCTTCTGACGCGAAGTCTTGAGATGCTCTTTCTCGTCTTGGAATTTCATGGCATTGGTGAGTGCAAATTTCAAAAAATTTGCACTCACTGAGTGTAGCCCCCGAGCCTTTTGCTTCATGGAACAGGAAGCTTGGAGGATCTTGTGTCTTGATTCTGTCCTGCCTTCTTGTCTGAGCGTGATTTTCGGATAAAATCGCACTCAGTGAGTGTAGCCCCCGAACCTTGTGTTGTTTGAATCAAAGAACTCAAGGGTCAAATCTGTGTGTTGTTTGTGGCTTTATTTCTGAAAAAATTATCTTTATGTGGTAGGTACTTTGCAGCCCCCGAGCCCTTCTTGAGTTCTTTTGGCAAATAAGAAGTCGGCGGAGGGTTCTTGAGTTGTTTCTGGTTGGTGGTTGGACGTTCTTTACTGCCCATGGACTTGGCATATTCCTGAGTATATCCTTTTGCTCTGTCCTGCTATAACTTTTACCATCGTGGGGGTGCAGGCGCACTCAATTTGGCCGACGCATGCGCGTCCTTTGTTTCTGTGTCTTCTTGTGCACTGTTCCCGCATGCTTGAGTAGTTATTCATTACCTTTCACTGTGCTTGTCCTTTGTAGGTCCTCTATTTCTCCATGAACTTGTTCTTGGTGCATCCATTTCTTGTATATAAATAGAGCCCTTTGCATGTGGTCTTGGAGCACATACTGACTTATTCTTCTCTTCTCCTTACTTGCTTAGTTGCTCACTCTTTGCGAGCGGTCTGCGAGCCCCCGAGCTTTTTCCTTGAAAATGTGCAAGCTCAGCGAGCCCCGAGCCTCTTCTTACTCCTCCTTGATGCTGTGAAGTGTTCGATGCTGTTTCATCTGAGCGGCTGTATAGAAATCTTGATTTTCAACGAGCTTGAAGGCGAGCCCCCGAGCGTAGTCTTGTATCCGTTGTAATTTTCTTTTGCAAATGGTGTAGGTCTTGAGATAGGGGTTAGTGGCAAGCTAACCTCCGGGTAGAATCTTCTTAGGAAGGGAATTGAGGCAAATGAAGTAGGGCATGAGACGCGAGTTGTTAGACTTCCCTAGTCTGGACCTCAAGACTCTTGTCTCCGTTGTCCTCTTTTTTCTTGCTGAGTTGATTAGCGTGTGGATGGCTGACTACATCGACAAGTCATTGTGTATCAACCACTGGCTTGTCCGATGTTGAGCCACTCCCGCGGTTCGGCGCCGATCTGCATGCGTTTCGAGGGATGTCCGAGTTCTTGCCGGATGGTGGTCAGGTGTCTCGCTGCTTGAACCGTTGGCCCTAGTCTCGGTGTCATCTCCTCTGCCCGTTATAGCAATCTTGGATGCATGTTCCAACTCGTAAATGTGTTGGCCGAGTTGCTTCTTGCTTGGTTGCGTAGGACCTTGGTGCAGGTTTTAGTGACCTTGTGCCTCGATGGGTTCCTTGTAGCCATTTTTGAACGATCTCTTTTGCTTTCTTATTCATCAGATATTGTACTCGGCTGTATCCTGTTGTAATCCTTAATATATGAAAGTGAAGCTGCTGAGAGAGTTCTTTCTGTTGTTTTCTGTTGATGTATGCTTCAAATCTGTGCCTGTTTGGTGTGCGCGAGTTCTTTCATGATGCGTATGCTGTAAACCTTTTCTTGTTCTGAGACGGCGCGAGTTGTTCGTATCATATCTACACTGGACTGGCATCTCCGAGTTCTCTTTCTTCTACTGTTGTGGTCGAGTTCTTCGTATTCCAAAATCTTCCGAGAAATCCTCCTATTCTCTTGGGATTTTAATCGTTGCAAATGTTACCGTTTTGGAAATTTTCTTCCCATTGCGGTAATCTCTCCGCGTTTTCCTCTCTGATTTTCGCCCATTGGAGCCGTAGGCCCATCCGTTTCTGTAAATAGCTTTACCCGTTCGCCCATCCGGTCACTTTCCCTTACTGCTTTCGTGAAAAATTCCCCTTTGCACACTGTTCACCGCTCCTTCTCTGCCGCGTCGAACCCTAACTTATTCGTTCGCTTCACCGCCGTTCTTGAGTTGAGATGACTGGCGGCCGTGTCAAGGGCAAATCTAAGGCTATTGAGGTAGATGAAGAGCATTCTTTAGCTCACATTGATAATGCGGATTTTCTGAAGATGCGTCTGCTGCAGAGATCGTGGCCAGCGCCGACGACGACGGATGCGGATTTGGAGCTTCTTGTTGAGCGCGGTCAGATCCATGAGCGAGCGAGGTCAGGTAACGTGCTGCCTGGCGAGCATGTCGTCCCTACTCCTTCCCTTGACCAAATTATTCTCTTCTGTGCTTTTGTTGTTGCCGGTCTTTGCTTTCCGCCTTCTGAATTTCTTCTCGAATTCCTCCAGTTCTTTGGTATCCGGCTTTTCCATCTCTCCCCGAATGGGGTTCTTTATCTTTCCTATTTTGCCTATCTTTGCGAGACCTTCCTTGGTGTTCCTCCTAATCTTCCTTTCTTTCACCACTTTTTCCGTCTTAAGGTAGACACAAAGGGAGTTCCTTTCGGTTGTTGCTCAATCCAATGCCGTCAGGGTGTTACTGGCCTAGATCTTCCTCTTTTTAAGAAACTTGATTGGGCAGACAAGTGGTTTTACGTTCCCAAACCTATTCATTATTTCTCCTCTGATCTTTCCTTGATGCCTGAAGAGAGTGACTTGTTTAACAAAAAGCTTTCTCTAGCTAAACATTCTGCTCTCCAACCCCTTTTTGAACGGCTCAACTATGTGAAGTTGAAAGGCCTTTCTGGTCCTAGCCTTGCCGCCGCGTTCCTTCGTCGTATGGTCCAGCCTCTTATGCAGCGTGACCATCTTGGTTTCGAATATACTGGCGCTGACGATCCATCTCGTATCAAGACTGGAGTTGAGATAGATGATGATCAACTCATTCTCCGGATATCGCGAGTTCTTGGAGATGTGAACTGTGTTCCCCACATTATTGAGGAATATAGTGCTGACAACCCTCCTCCTGAGGTTAGTTTCTAGTTTTGTTGAATCGAGTTCTTTTTTCCTTTTCTGCTTTTTTCTAACAACTTGTACTCTTGCCTTCAGGGTTTTGGCCGTGCCTTCGTGATTGAACTTGCGCCTGATGCTGAGGTTGATCCTGCTGGTGATGAACCTTCTTCCAAACGGTCTGTTGACCATTTTCAAGTTTGTTTCGATTCTCCTCTTGAGCTTTTGCCTTATCGACCTCATCCAAAAATTGTTGAGATGATTCTTGAATCTAGGAGGAGATCGTCACGATCTGCTGTACCGAAGCGGTTGATCTCTGACTCCTCTTCTGTGCATGTCTCAGGTAGTATTCTTGTAGGTGAGATTTTTAGATCGAGTTCTTTTCCTTATGTTCTCTTGTTGCTTGACTTTGACCTTTGTTTTTGTAGAAGGTAGCCTTTATGGTCTTGATGAGCCTGAAGATGAAACGGAGTCGGCTCCTCTCGTCCGAAGATCGTAAGTTCTTATCTTTTCTTCTTTTGCTTACTATCTTGTCCTTTGACCTATAATGTTTTGATCTTTTGTTCTTTTTAGTCATGCTGAGGGTTCTGGTACTACCCCTGCAGTGTCTTCTTCTCTTGTTATCTCCATGCCTTCCCCGGCTCCGAGGTTGGTGCCTTTTTCTTTCTCCGTTCTTCTGTTAAGAGGGAATTGGGTTCTTTGAAGCACCCTCGGTGAGTCTTTCTTTTTTTTGCTGATTAACGACATTGTTCTTTTATCTTCTTGGGAGTTCTTTCTTTCTTTCTCAAGTCAACTTCTGCTGGTTCTTCCAGTGGGCTGGGTTCTTCTGGTGATCAGGGTCTTCCTCCCTCACCTCTGCAAGGTGTTCGTGTTGCGAGTTCTCCTGCCGGTGAGTTTTTGTCTTTTGGGTATTTTTCCCTTGTTCCTTCTTCGTCTATTTTTCTCTTCCTTTTTCCACATTGTCTTTCTTTTTGGTAGTGTCCTCTTTGCCTGTAGGGCCAGTTGTTGCTGGTACTTCTGTTACTGTGCTCCCGCTAGTGGGGTTGTGTCCTTCCTGACTTGTCTTGTACCTGCTGCTCCGACTGAAATTCCAACTGCTGTAATATCTTCGGCAGCAGCTGCTGCCGCTTCTGCTGCTGTAGATATTTTGAGGTCCTCTTCGCCTGCCCATGTTCTTGATGATCCGGTTCGGGAGGAGTTTAGCCGCTCTCATCGGCTAAGGTCTCTAAAGGATTGTTTTCATAGGTCGTTCATGCGCGTGAGTGATATGATGAATGTAAGTTGTTGTGTCCTCTCGATCTTTGTTTTTCTTCTTTGTTCTGTCTCCTTATTTCTTCTGGTTGATCATTCCTTTCCTTTCAGTCTCTAGTTCGGGATCAAGACCTTCTTTTTGGCCCTGCTGAGGCTGCTGCTACGGAGGCGAGTTCTGCTGCCGCTGAACGGGCTCGAAAAGAACTCGCTCAGGTGCAACAGGACTTACTGCATGAACAGAGCTTGCTCTAGGCTGCTGAGAGTTCTTGTGCTCAGCTTTCTGAAGATGCGCGTCGCCGCGAGGAAACTCTGAAGGCTTCAAATGATGAGCTTGAGCGTCTGAGGAGTCAAGTCGCTGGTGAGTTCTTTTGTGCCGACTTGTTTTTCTCTTCTGCTCAGTTCTCCTTTTTTCTTCACTGTTTATCTTTTGTGTTATCCTTGCTTTTGCTTGTTTCTGCAGGTTTTGATCGTGAGCACCTGAAATGGCATGCTGACTCTGAGGAGATGAAGTCTACTCTTAAGCAATCTGAGAACCGAGCTGAGTCAGTAAGGCTCTTGCATTCCCATTGTGAGGATGTTGATCAGAAGCTTGCGTTGGCTCGTACTTTGAGGCGGGATTCTGACCAAGATATTTTTCAGGCTATTAAGCTTTCTCAAGACCTTTAGGGCCAGCTTGAAGAGGTTAACACCAGGTTCTAGAGCGTGTGGGGAGCTTTGACCCACATCTTATCTTTCATTGGTCAACCTGGTGATAATGAACTTGATTGGAGCTCTTATGCTCCTTTGATCCCGTCGCGCTTCTCGACTTTTCTGCGGGGTATCTTTCGTCGAAGCATCAACAACGTCTTGGGTCTTGTTTGACTTCTTGCTCCTGAAGCAAGATTAGAGGCAATAGTGGACCCCAATCTTTCTGCTGATCATTTGGCGATGGTTTCTGCTGTGGAGGTAGAGATTGCTTTGATTGTAGATGAGATAGTTGCTAGGATAGATGTCGGAGATGATGCTTCTGATCCTATGGCTTGAAAGCCTTGTAATAATAATACTTTGTTTCTTGCACGAGCTTCGTCTTGCCTTATTTTGAGATGCTACACTTTTGCTCCTTTGCTCGTTTGTGACGATGTTCTTGAGTTGTCGGTGTTCCCAAACTACGACCAATGATCGTGAGTTCTTTGTTATCCGACTTATTTTTTCTTTCTGAGAAACCCGACCAGTGGTCTTTAGGTTTTCGCCGGTATTCCGGGCCTAACCAGTGGTTATTTTGGCCTTTGTGTCCGACTGTTGCTGGGAAAACTCGTCCAGCCTTTCCTGTGTTCCTAAATAGATCGTAATGATCCTGATTTAGATTGTGAGATTAACCCTCCGAGACCGAGGTATGGAACCATCCTGATCTTTTACCGGAAGTTATTCCGCTGATAAGGCCTTTGACTTGCATCCCTATCCGGAACCAATCGCTCTGGGGCACCAGCCAGGCGATAAAGAAGTCGTTGAATTAGACCGATCATTGATTCGAGGTCTAAAATCGATAGGGAACCCTTTTCATGCCCTCAATCTAGCCTATGGCCTAAGATCTTTTGGATGCATGTGCGCGTTCTTTTGCCCTCAACTCGACCTCTGTGCCCTGGGTTCTTTTGGGACGGCAAGGGTTGTTTTTATATCATGTCATGTCCTCAACCCGACCGATGGCCGTGAGTCTTTTGGATCATGCATCGCGTTCTATGCCCTCAACCCGACCGAAGGCCATGAGTGTTTTGGGACGACGATTTTGTTCATCGAGAGTTCTTTTTTCATGAAAATAGATCATCTTTATTGCTCATATGCATTCTTACAAGCGTCTTCTAATGGTAGAATCTCTTGAGCTGGCTTATGTGTCAAGTGTTCTTCAATGGGATGTCGTCTTCAGTTGTGAGTTCATAGGTCCCAGGCCTATTGCTCTTTTGACTTTGAATGGTCCTTCCCATGGACTGAGTAGCTTGTGTCTACCATCTTTTTTCTGGATTAGCTTAAGAACTAAGTCTCCCGCTTTGAGGGCTCTTGGTTGCGTGCTTCTGTCATAATGTCTTCTTAGACTTTGTAGATATCTCACATTCTGTAGTACTGCACAATCTCGCACTTCTTTGAGTGAGTCGAGTTCTAATCTTCTTGTTTCTTTGGCTTCTCCCTCATTGTATTGTTCAATTTTTGGTGACCCCCATATCAGATCTGCTGGTAGTACGGCTTCTGATCCATATACTAGAAAGAAGGGTGAGTACCCTGTTGCTCTACTGACCTAGGTTCTTAGTCCCCATACGACTTTTGGAAGTTCATCAATCCACTTTTCACTATAGTCCTTGAGGTCTTCATATAACCTTAGTTTTAGCCCTTGTAATATCAGCCCATTGGCTCTTTCAACGTGCCCATTGGCTTGGGGATGAGCAACTGATGCAAAATCAATTTCTATGCCGCAATCTTTTGCCCATAATATGAATTCTTTTGCTGTGAAAGGTGATCCCAAATCTGTGATGACTCTATTTGGCATGCCGAATCTTCTCATTGAGCTCTGTATGAACTCGACTGCCTTTTCTGAGCTGTACTTGACCAATGAAAGGTATTCAATCCACTTGGTGAATTTATCTATGGCGACAAAGATGTACTCGAATCCTCCTTTTTCTTTCTTTAAAGGTCCGACTTGATCTAGCCTCCAGCATGAGAACGGCCATGATGGAGGGATGCAAATCAAGTTGTGTGCTGGGACGTTTTGTTGTCTTCCGAACATTTGGCATTTTTTACACTTTTGGATGAAGTCTTCTGCATCTTTCATCGCTGTTGGCTAATAGAAACCCATCTGAAATGCCTTGCCTACTAAAGTTCTTGAGGATGCATGATTTCCACAACAACCTGCGTGGATTTTATCTATGATTTCTATGCCTTTCTGCCTTTGTACGCATTTGAGTAATACTCCCGATGATGCCGCTCTTCTGTACAGATTGTCTCCGACTAAGACGTAATTCTTGCTTTTTCAAATCAGTTTGATCCTTTCTGCCTTGTCCTCGGGTACTGTCTTGTTCTTTATGTAATCTATGAAGGGTTGTATCTAGTCTTCATAGACCATCATAACTTGTCTTGAGCTTTTTTGCTGATCTACTTTCATTGGGTCATCTTGCCCATTTGTAATCTTTGCTTCATCTTGTTGCTTGATTGAAGGTCTCTCGAGTTCTTCTACAAATACTTCTGGTGGAACTTTTGCTTTATCTGATCCGAGTTTTGCTAGGATGTGATGAATTTCTAGCCCTTGAAAGTTCTTTTCTAGCTTTCTTACTTCTGCGCAGTATGCTCCCATGCTGTCTTTGGTGCAGTCCCAATCTTTGTTGACTTGGTTGATAACCACTGCTGAGTCTCTGTAGACCAATAATCTTTTGATGGCTAATGAGTGAGCTGTTGGGAATATGCCCTAAGAGGTAATTATGGAGATGATGATATTCTGATTGTATCTATGAATATTATAAAAGTGTTCAATGAATATCCATTATAGAAACTTGTATTGATTGGCATTATGTGAATTGTTTGTGAAACTCATTCACTTGTATGATTATTCTAATATTGTTCCTGGTCGGCATTCTTGTAAGGACACACACTTGAATATTAGACCAGCACATGTGTTAGTTGATGACTACGTTTCACAAGTCATTGACATGGAGATGTCAAACTAACAATGTGGGCACATGTATGACATGTAGGCTGGACTGACCCAACTTGAGATTGTCTCTATTTGCGTCATGTACGTTATGTCCTTAGACCTGAGATTGTTGTATGCACTCGAGATGTGGAACGACCTACTTAGGGACTATCAAACACTGCTTTGTAACAAGGCAGTTATAAAGGTAGTTTTTGGGTGGTCGAAAAACATGCTGTGAGACATAGACAGTCAAGATGGAATTTGCCCCTCTC
>DXKC01008737.1:0-11355 GCA_031170775.1 Cymbopogon citratus
CACATCCACGTCCGGGTAGCCTGGGTTCGGTTTCCCATATAAACTGGGTCAAACCTCTTATTATTAATAGAGAAATGCTAAGGAATAGCCGGCTATTTTGTTTGATTCAAATAGCCGGATTTTTGTGCATCGGATGTGGCAGCTGTCCGTTGTTGGGCCGTCCGATCTGGCGTTTGGGTTGCTTCTGTTATTTTGTTTTTTGGCCGTTTGTTGTGTATGACATGTGGGTCCCATCTGTCGGCACTACTATTCAATTTTTTGGGGTCTCGCACCGCATAAGTCGCTGCCGTTTCTTCCTTTCCCCTTTCCAGTTTCATTTCTCTTCGTCTTCTTCGCCGCGGGCTCGTTCGTCCGCCGCGGCATCTTCGGTTGGCGATTCTAGGGTTCCTCCAGGTATGTTTGTGCTCTATGATTTGTTGGCGTTTGATTTCACCATGTTTGGTACTCGTGGATCTCACTCTAGTCTTGGAGGATTCGTTTTTGTTGTGTTTTTGGCTGTTGCGACCCCCGATCTGTTCTGGTTTATGGTTTCGTTCGTCGATTCATGGCTGAGTTGGTGTCCTGTGCATGGTTCAATTAATCGATGGGATTGGTGTATGTGGTGGTGGCTTTTATGGGGATTTATTGGGTGCTGTCTGCTGTGGTGCTTCGGTCGTCGTTGATGCGCGGATTTTGGTGTGATGGCTGGCGTGATGGTTGGCGTGTTGTTTGATTCATCGATTGGCGCGGCGAATGGCTCCTTGTAGGTGTTATCTGAGGTATGTGGAGTTCGTGGATTGGGCTGTGTTTGGTCGGGATCGTTGCATGTCAGTTTCAATTTCGTTGCTCCAGGGCCTATCGCAGTAGTGGCTATTGTCGCTTGGCTTAGTTCAGTTTATCGGGTGTTTTCACTCCGGATTGCATGGGGGATTTTTGCCTTGTGTGGTGGTGGATTCGTTGGAATAGCAAAATGGTGAGTGGGGGATTCTACAAACTGCCTATAATTAGTTCAACGGATTTGAATGGTTATTCACATGCCGCTCTAGCATGTGCAATTTTGCCTATAGTTAGTTCACCAGGAAATTGTTGACATGATGTTACTGACAGATTAGTTACTGACAGTATCTGTTGTAGATTGTTAGCGGAGGGGTGGGGGCTTCAGTGTTATCTGATGCTGTTTTTGGTGGATGAGACTTGTTTCTGACGGGTCATGGGTCGCTAGATAGAGACGTGGGAAGGAGTATGCAGTGATTCATAGATTCAGTTGATGTATGATTATACATGCATGTATGATTATCTATGATTTTTGACAGTTGATGTATAAGTAGGATAAGTACTTGTAGTTCATGTCCAAAATTGCTGATATCTCTGATCACGGTGGAATTGATATCTTATCTATCTATAGCCTGCTGTTGTTGTGCAGCTGATAAGTGGTGCAATTGATATCTTATCTATAGCCTGTTGTTGGTAGTTTTGAGAGGTCGTTCCTGAACTGTTGATGGCCAATTAGTGACTCTTTACCGTGTTTTAAATGTCTCTGTTAGACCGAAAGTTTCAGAGAGCTTGTGTTCAGCAGGTGTATCCTCAAAGTGAGCTGCCTACTGTTTATGGTCTTTAGATGTTTCAAGAAGGATGATTCTGAAGAAGTAGTTGAAGTGTTTTCAGTCTTTACATCTTCTTTTCATTAAGTGTGCTTAGCTTTTGTAATAAGTGGATAAGTGTGTGTTCCTGAACTTCTATTATGTATTAATTGTTGGATTGTTTGTAATATGAATTATTTTTATCTCTCTATATGTATTTATATGTTCCTCAACTTCTATTATGTTTCTCATTTTCTGAATTATTAAGGTAATATTTTATCCCTTAAATGTTTGTATTTCACATTTATTTCCTTCTAAGCTCAGATGCAACTTTTGTTGATGTGTAGGTTGAGCTAATGGTTGGGTATCTAATATTTGAGAAGGTATGCTTGGTTTTTTCAGTATTTCATAACTTTTTTTCGTAGACTTTGATGTTTTAATAATTGGCAGAGCTTGTATTGACTGAAAGCAATTATTAATTCCATTTCTTACTATCCTTTTGATAACTACCTAATTTACATCATTTTGTTCCTTAATTCACATTTGAAAATTCATTGTAAATATGGTCAATGCATGGTATAAGTTATATTAGAAGATGGTGTTACTTAATATGGAGAATGTGGGTAATCATTGTATTTGAATATCTGAATAATTTGTCTTATTTAGTGATTTATATTTGCCTTCCATAGAAAACATCTATAAAATTTTAAAATTTGACTTTTCCTGAATATCTTAATTATCTGGCTTTGTGATTATCTTATGCGTTTTGATGTAGATGGTGTCAGAGTGCTCTGTTTTTTCAGAGTCTTATCTTGTTTTATTTGTTGACTATAATTCCATGTATTATCTAGGGATGTGGATAGTGCTGCTTTATGGGAAATGTACAAGATTTAGTTCTTGTCTGAGGATCCAAAGATTTGGGTTTTTGGTTTGTGACCAGCTTGCATCTCCAGGTTTGTTTGTTCTTCTTACTTGATCCAGAAATGTGTGTGGTGGTATGGATTGGGTTAATTTTTGAGAGTGGCTCATCATGCTTGCTGCCATGTCATGCTGATTGCTGTAGATGGCTAACTAACTCACCAAAGTGTTGTTTTCATGTTAAAAATTTCACAGTATCTGAATGTTTTCATAAATTTGAGTTATGTGTATTCTAGATATGGAAGTTGTGGGATCATGTGTTGAATCTGTGCTGATTTCGTGGAGATAACATACAAATGGTTGGTAAGTGCCATGCCAGAAATCTAATATAGAAAAGCTATGCTTTGGTCTGTTCAGATTGTTGTTATTGTTTCACTTTTGTCAGTCTTCCATGTTTAGCAATCGATGTTGGCATAGCATGTGATGATTTTTATCTATTTTTTGGGTTATGTGTTGACAGTCCTCTTATTACTCCCATTTCTTACTATGGTTTTGGTAACAAGTTCCTAATTTACATCGTTTTGTTCAGGAATTTACAAGGCAAAATTCATTGTAAATATGGTGAATTCATGATATAAGTTATATTATTAGGTATTTTTAGTGAATGTGGGAGAATCTGGTCAATGATTGTATTTGAATATCTGAAGGATTTGGCTTATTTAAACATATATATTTGCCTTTCATAGAAATAATCTGTGAATTTTAAAGATTTGAAGTATTTGAATATATGAAGTATCTTCCTTATTTAAAGATATATATTTGCCTTCCATAGAAATAATCTGTGCATTTTAAAAATTTGAAGTATTTGAATATATGAAGTATCTTTTTTTGATTATTTTTTTCTGTGATTTATCTGTTTCTCATTGTCCTGAAAGATTTGCATATATTTAGACTTTTTGGATCCTGTTTACTGGATATTTTGATTCATGTGGTGCTGTTAACCACAGATGGATTCCATTTCATCTGTTTGTTCTTTGTCATGAAAGTTTTAGGTTTTGTATTAACCTATCCTGTTCTTAAACTGTTTTTGCATCTTTTTAGTGAGATAGGATGTGGAGGATATGTTCATTGTTTTTTGCATATTGGCTTGTTCATATTTCATTTTGCCCAAGGGCTTGTGCTTTCTACTGCTTTGGGTAAGCATCTATCCTTTTCTGTTTTTTTTGTTGTACTGTTTCATCAAATTTTCATCAGATTTACATCATGGTATAGATTTATTTACATCATTTTGATGACTGTAATTGCAGAGAAATGGTGGTGTAATTTTAGGGTTCTATTGATTTTAGTATGGAGGATCAGTTTTTTATTTTCATCAGATTTCAGCTAATTTGGTTTTATTAGGATCTGTTTGATTATTTTTGTCATTATTACATTTGTTATCTGATGGAAATGAAAATCCGCCTATTTGTTGCTTGCAAAACATCAAGATTTCTTGTTATTTGTAATCTGTCTATTTTTGTTCCTCAAAATAGCCGGCTATTTGGTCTGTGTAAAACAACCAGAAATTTGTTGTGTTAGAATCCGGCTATTTCTTATGGTTAAAATAGCCGGCTATCTGGTATCTTAAAAATAGCCGGATATACAGTAAATAGATCCTATTAATATCAAAGCCGGAACAGTCTGTTCCTGGATCTTAAAAAAAAAACCGTCTGGGTAGCCGATGAGGATGCCGAACACGAAGGATGAAGGATGTCGTCGTGTTCTGTTGGTTCCGGATTGGAAGCGCAGCTGGGTCAGGTAGATGGCGTGGCCTTTCTGCCAGAGCTTGCCATTAGTGAGCTCGAGGAGGCTGCTCGACGTGACGGACGCAGTGCCGTTCAAGATGAGATTGCTGCCGGTGAAGCCGGAGTAGACAAACTGGTCATCTTCACTACCGGCTGTGATGACGAGTGCTATAAGATGGAGGAGGCCCAAGAGTAGGAAGCATATCGGCAGAAGCTTCTTATCGTTCCATCATGGATTATTGGAGGCAGCTAACTACCACTCAATCCCCCGCTCTCTCTCAAAAAAAAAAAAGAAAGGTAAATGCAACTGCAATAGGCAAGTTGTGGAGTAGTGCACGAGTAAACTTGAAATTAGTCTATTCTATCTCTAGTCCTCCTCGTTGTTATGCTATAAATGAGCGAATCCTTTTAGGCGATCCCTTTATAATAACTGCTCGATCTATACTTCGTGCTATAAGGGTCGGGTCCTCCATCATATTTGATCCTACTCTCCCTTTATAATAACCATCTATATAATTTGGATAATATTAATTAAATTGAAACAATAAACATGTGGTTGTCGCACGTACATATTTGCTAGTAATTAAAAAAAATCTATGGCTAATGTATAATAATATTCCACAATTTTGTCCATCTTGAAGCAACAGAAAGACATACCACATCTTTTTCTGAGAATGTGGTTGATTACCCCTGTTGTAGAGAAAAAAAATGCTTGGCAAGGGATTTGCCACTGAGGCCATTTGACGATCAAGTGCAATGCACTACAACATGCTGCAACAAAACCAATGTAAATGGAATTCAAACAACTAAAATCTTGGCAGATATCCCTCTATGGAAAGACCATCACACATTGACTTCAAGAGGAATAAGAACCATATGGGTTACATTTTAGTAGTACTCACTACTGTCGCGAGCCCATATAATCAGGAACCTAATCTATGTTTGCTGGACCTTCCACAACTTTTTTCCTCTATTAAGATCACCTCCCTATGGATAGGGTGATGGAATCGAAACTACACATGGAAGATATGAGCCATGCATGTAACTAGAAACATGTCATTTTGGGTACTAGTGTGCAGGTCTAGTAACAAAAACATCACTGCTAGTGTGCAGTTGCCATTCAATATATTCCCTTTGTTCTGTCCAATAAAGACAGCACACATTCATGTAAAGAAATATAAGCATATTCAAGGTGTGACTTAAATTCGAACCAGATTGATCAAGTTATCTGGTTAGGTTATGCGAGATTGAGCTCCAGTGCTATACATTGATTGTTAATGATGATTAAGTCCACAAAAAGTGCACTAGAAGTAAAATGACATCATGAAGGCTAAGGAAAGAACAACGCAAGTTATGGAACAAAATTATATTGTCATGTGTATGCAATCCAATGACTGGAAGCAGCAGGAGATACCCAAAGACAACAGCAGCTGCAACCTAGTGAAACTTTATCAGCCTTAATCTTCTGAATTGTAGGACCATAGATCCACCAGCAGCCCATTTTTTGCATGTCTACTTGAAAATAAGACCTGTACAAGGTACAATAAGTTCAGATAAGGATGTTATATGCAGACTAAAAACACTTAGCTCTTTGATAAAGAAACATAAAATGTTTTTTTTTTCGTGAAAATACTGTGTGGGAGATCCCCACAGTGCAGGACTTTTAATTAATTTTAAAAAACACAGATACAAAGTTGCAAAGAAATGATGAACTTGACCCACAGCTTGTACTTCAAATTATTTTACAGTTAAACTTTAATAACATAAATGTCTAATAAAATTCTAATAATTATATGATAAATAGTAATATTGTTTTATAATCATCTGAACACATCTGCCGTTACCCTTAAGCCATGACAACTGTGCATCTACATATATTTCCTCCTGATGAAAATCAATGCGCTTTTTGTGATATCAGAAGTTTAAAATAAAGCAATCCATTAAACAAGTATGGTTTGCATCAAAGGTAAAATAGCCAACTGGTGGGCAAAGGGAGCAAAAATAAAAATTGGGAAAGTAGAATATGAGAACTTAGTATAGGACATACTAAGATTTTCTTTCTAGCTTGCTTTTGTGCAGACCTTACAAATATTAATATCTATTCTCAAAAAAATGTTAATATCTAAAATAGGAGAAGTTATATATAATGCATCAACACAAAAAAAAAACTTAATTGGAAGTACAATACATATTTTTGTCTGCTTTCAAACTAATGATGCACTGGCAGGTCAAAGATGAACAATAAGATTTTGTTCAGAAATAGTTAACAGGTATTCTGAACTGTTAAAACTTGAAGATATCATGTTACAGGTAATACAAAGGAAAACAAGTTAAACACCTATTTGGACAACTCTCACCAGAGAAAGCAGCCCAAAAAATAAAATGGATTATACTGTGTCTCCTGTTGTTCCCATCCACGTACAAACCATGGCCACCAAATGCACATTAATTGGGTTCCAATTTCTAAGTATTGATTTGGTTCAATCCTTGTTCCAACTCCATTATATACTAAAGGAAATTTCAGAAATCTGGATAGTATCAGGAGTGTCTACAGTTCACTTACAAAAGTTAAATGTACATAGGAACTGCAAAATCTTGTGAATTTCCTCATCAACCACTTCACATTTGACTTCTATTGCCTTGAGGTGCTCTAGCACTGTAGTTGATCTGTCCATTGGATAGTACATTCCAATTATTTCCACTTTATGATTGGGTCCCTATAAGAAACAAAAGCGTTTCCCAAATAATAATTAAGTGAATTATTACTTCAAAAAAGCTCACGTAATGCATTTAGAAACATACATACCTTGGAATAAAGTTGAAGTGTGAGCTTCTCTAGAACTGGTGAGTGCATGAGAATGCAAGTTAGTGCAAGGAAATCAGGAGCCACACAGCAATGATCATCAAGTAGCAGAGTCTTTAAGTAGCTAAATGTAGGACATTGTCTCAAATCCCTTTCAAAAATAAACTGGACGAAATGAAGACAAAAATAAGGATGAAGTAATAGTTAGTCTCAGTGTGAACATGATGAAGTCAATTGCTGAGCAGCTTTGTGAATGCACAGAAGTGGATACAGATAGTACAGCAGGAATAACATGGCACTAAATAGGGTAGATACAAAAGTGTAACATACCGTTTCCGATTCAGATAGCAGTGCCAAATTCTCAGCATTCGATAGACCCTCCAGAAGAAAACACTTGTTGTCATCTAACATTTTATTATGACAAGAAGAACAACCATCGTTCTCACAATCTGATGAATAATTAGTCTCAATTGGGAATCTCACAAATGCCCTTTTCAATGATGGCATTCTCCCAAGAAGTGGAGGCCTCCACAAATGGCTATCTAGGTTTAGGTACACTAGACATGGGACAAATATGGAAGTGTGGAACTCGGAGTTAAAATCACAAATTGTTAAGCTTAGATGCTTCACGGACTCTGATGAGAGCTTCTTAGCATTCCACAAGTCGCAGTGGGTAATCTCAAGATGCTCTAGTGACGGACAACTCGAGAAATCACAAAAGTCATTGTTCAAAACGATGCCAAAGAGCTCTAGCTTAGTCAAGTGCCGTGATACGAGAGGCAGGTCCTCCAGCTCAAAGGGCTGACAGCAGTAAATGTTCTCAAACCTGAACCTCTGAACACGGCACATCACAACATGCCGGACCCAACGGTTCAGACAGAGCACATCATCATCCTGATCGATGTCACCGAAAGTGATCTCGCATGCTTCAAGAGGCGCATGTCCGCGGAGGCGCAGCATATAATCAACATTCTTCAATCGCTCCTTCATGTACCCCGGATTTATCCAATCATCCCAGACGCACGTGATGCGCAGGGGTGTGGCTGATTTCCACAGGTGGCGCCAGCGCTGGGCAAGCACAGATGTCCGGCCGGCCTCCTCTGCTGGCAAGAAGCCAAGTATCTTCTCAAGCACACCATCCGGGAGTGCATCTATGCCGCCTCTGCCACTAGGCACAGGCAAGTCCTTACCCTTTTTCCCCTGAGGCATTTGGTCGAGCAGGTGGCGAGCGTGCATATACTGCGGGAGAACAAACAGCAAGACGACGCAGGGGCACGGGTGAACCAACGAAAGAGAAGCAAGCAACAGAAGGGCCGCTACGCGCGCCGGTCGACCGCTGACTCACCTCTCCGCCGCTGGCTTCAGAGGCGATCTGCAGGGTCGCTGGTCAGAGCAAACTTGCCCATGAGAAGACTCGATATTTCTTTCCCATTGCGAATTTGAAAGAAAAAACAGGGGGCAGAGGGTGAAGGATTTGCAAGAATTTCAGGTTGCGAGGAGTACTGTACGAGTGGAGGGGTGGGGAAAGATGAACAGGTAGAGGTGGAGGATCCGAGATGAAAATAGGAAAGTGAATCTGCGGGCCCATTTCACATTCATGTAAATAATTTCCATTAAAAAGAATCTGCAAGCCGATTTCAATTTTGAGAGACTTATGCAAATGGCAGTGAACTTCATGTTTTTAAAAGAAAAATGATTTTCATTAATATGTTTTTGGCATAAATCAGCTTCACTCGTAAAGCAGTTTTTAAAAATATGTTATAAACTCCACTAGTGAAGCAGGTTTTCGGTTTCAGTTCCAAAAAGCAGTTTTACCACTAAAGCTAGTTGTTTTTATAATAAATAAAATTAAAATTTGATGAGAACCCTTCCAATAATAAGCTTGCATCAGGGCCCTAAGATGTCAAAGAACACTACCATGTTGGTTTTTGCTAACTTAATTGTACATGGTAATTATTTTACTTTTTGTTTGTGTTTTAGTAGTTGTTTGTATTCCAATTAATAGTCTTTATTATGGATTATAAATTTGTACATTTATATGTTATTTCAACATTTTTTTAAGGTAGACAAACAATATCTGAAGCCATAATCTAACATTTCATAAACTACTAAAAAAAGAACTTAACTGTGACATTCGAACAATGGCAGATGCTTGTGCCCGCCTCAACAAATAGATTAACCGAGGTGGGTACATTAGGGTGCCCTCCTCGGTTAATCCTTTAAAAGAATAAAAAAAACTAGCGAGCCCATCCAAGCCCGCTACTAGGCCCAATCGAGGCCGCTGCTGTCGCATCCACTGTATCTGGGCTCGCCTGACCAGATCACGCGCAGTCGCCTTCTCCATGCCGGATCTAACCTTGTTATGGCCGGATCTGATCTCGATCGTCGTTGCCCGATCTAGACCCGTAGACTGCAGAGTTGCAAAGGGGAGAGAGGGATGAATGAGTGAAGCACAAGCGGGTCAAAAATAAAGAGACAGATGAAGACAACGAGCCAAACCTGTTTAGAGGAGCAGCATGCCTTCGCGAGCGTGGCCCACCGTCACTGAGCGCAGCCTCACCTGCCGCAGGCCATGCATGAGGGGAGGAGAGGGGTGGGGCAGCGCCGCCTTTTGCTTGGTGGTGGAGATAGTGATGGTGAGGGAGTGGGAAAGCAAGGAGAGGGAGCAAGTGGCCCTCGGGAGAGGGAGACTCTAGAACTATTTTTTTTAGCTAGCTATATAATAACTTATTCTGTAGCCACTTTGAGTTATGATAATTAATATGGTGATTTATTGAGATTATAGTAACTTCTTACTATGTGGCTGACTACAATGTTACAGTAAATATTCCCAAATATGTATTAAATGTATTATAAAAATTGTGATAATAGAGGTGGATATAGAATAACTTATTTTTGTAGCTAGCTACAGATTGGGCCACTAGTGGGTCATCTGGGCCTCGCATACTGTGATATATCGATTTACCGCCTCAGAAAATCAGCTATTTTACGTGGGTTAATCGATTTACCAAGGTGGGCGAATGTGCCAGTCATGGGTAATAAAAAATACCCACCTTGGAAAATCGTGGCATTAACCGTGATGGGCAGAAAAATGTGTCCGGCTCGGAGGGGTCTGCAGGGTTGTCTTGCAAATTCATTTATATAGTAGTGATAAACGACGTCCCAATATTATATGTGGAAATGTTCACTTTAATACTTACTGGCAAATATGCCCGTGCGTTGCAACGGAAAAAAAATATGCATTCGAATATCCCTATCTATGAGGTTGTGCACCAAGTTGTGTGCGTAGTTGCAGGTCACCGCATAGAGCAAGCGTTAGAAGAAGTTGAGCAAGGACATTGCCACTAACTTGCCCCACCAGTTGCCTTTCGAGTCGAGGTCCACGAACGTCGTTGACTACACCGAGAAAATTACCTATTATAAGACTCCAAACATTTGGTTTCGCCGAAATAGAACTTCTAACGTCAGTTTCGCTGAAATAGGACTCCAAACAATTTCCATAAGCTATATAGGATTTTGAGAGCTCTGAGAGCTCTTCCTGTTATGCCAAGAATAGGATCTGAGAGCTCTATTTCGATTAGAATTAGAAGTCCTAAGCCTATTAGGATAAGAACTCCTACATATTGAGGTAATGTCGAAGTGGATAGATTAGGATAGGAAGAAGAGGTGGTGGACAGAAATTTGAGGTAGCATGAAATTCGTGGCCAATCACATAAAGAGTAGCAAATAGGAGTCATGACTCAGGACACGATCGACCACGACATGACAACAAGTTCATAGAGCCAAAAACATAACACAACTGGCATACATGGCAACGTAATCAACGCAAGGACAACGTAATCACGCGCCGTTCGTCTCCTTGGCGCTGTCCATCCAGATGATGCAGCGGATGCACTTCCCCTGCGTGAGGAGGTCGAACGCGTGGTTTATCTCGTCCAAGCCCATCTGGTGCGTGATGAAGCCGTCCAGCTCCAGCTCCTGGAAATTAAATCAACAGTAGCAACCATGCATCATCGTATGAATGGTATGGATCGATGGAGCTCTTACATAATCAGCTCACAGCAGATCCTGATGTTCACCTTGTCGAGGCACTTGTCCGCCAGCACGGGGATGTCGTCCTTGGGCTTGATCCCGCCGAAGAGCGAGCCGGTGATGGAGCGCCCCCGGATGATGTCCATCGACGGCACGCTGATCGGCGCCGCACTGCCATCAACGCCGAGGACGACCGTCTTCCCCCAGCCCTGCACAGTAAGATTCAATCGGTGGCCGATGCATGCATGCTAGCAAAAATAAGCAGAGAATGCATGTGTGTTCGCATCACAGTGCAGACCGGCGTGCTGCACGCACGAGC
>DXKC01008739.1:0-13031 GCA_031170775.1 Cymbopogon citratus
GGGTGTACGTACCCGATCGTGTACCGGCCGGCCGATTTCTTCTCTTGGCCATGTTGTTCAATCAGGTCAGGGACGACCAATCATGCATATCATATATGTCCGTAATTCCGTATATAGGTCCTCACACTTGCATAATTCGATGAAAGGGACCATGCATGATGTGCGCACGTACTCCGTCTAGTCATGCATAGCATGCGCACGCGTGCGCGCACGAGTGGTTAATAGATCGATCATGCATGTATCATCATATATATCACCGATCGATCGTGTGCTATAGCTAGGTGCCCATCCACATGGCTATATATATTGCTAGCAACCTTGTCTCTATTCGTTGTAAATCAGCTCCTACAGGCCACTTATGTTGGTCGTCATAGCAAGGACCACGTCAGTTACGAGACTATAGATGGCTACTCAATCCCTCCGTCTTAAATTATAAGACATTCCAAAAATGAGTCAAAGCATCTGAAGTTTGACTAGTTTTTTTTTCTATAATTTAGGTCGAACTTAAAAGACTTTGACTCTTCAAAAATTTTATAATAACTTATAATTTAGGATGGGGGAAGTAGCTACGGTAACATGAAGAAGGTCAGCAGGGTATTTTTGTCTTTTGCCTCGTGTCCTGTGTTTGGTTGAGCTTCAATTCTAAAAGCTATTTCTGTTGTCGAAAAGCAGAAAGCTAACCCAACATGTAAAATCTAATAACAGGGTTGCTTCAACAATATTCCATAAGCCGTTTTGGTTTTGGTTGAGAGAGAACAGACCGTAGTATGACTGATAAGCGGACTGAAATGAGCACTGTTTTCAGGCCGTCAGTATAATCCATAGTTGCTTTATATGTACAACAAAAGAGCACAACATATACATATATACAAAGTAGTGCATATCTGGAACGATCCACACACATGCATGCTAATCGTTGTGGCTAGCTAGTAGGTTCAAGACAAGCAACCACCGATGCGCCGACACGTAAAAGAGAGTAGTATAGACTGAGCTGGCGGACATGTCACCAGCCGTGATATGTGTCCATCAGGTTTGCAACACCACGGCGCGACCAGTAAATCATGCAACGCTTGCATGCTATGCATATTTAACTTACTTAATTTGCACGTCTAGGATGCCATCTGTTCCATGCCACCGATGGGCCGACACGTACGTAGTATAGACTGATCGAGCTGGCGGACATGTCACCAACCGTGGTGTCTGTCCATCAGATTTGCAGCAACACGGGCGAGCAGTAAATTATGCAACGCTCGTGCATGTCCCTCGATCTGTTGCATGCCATAACTTTGTCCAGCGTGCGTACCATGGTTGTTCATGAAGCTTTATTATTATAATTTTTATATTCTCGAAAGGAAACTTTTCTCTGCTGATCGATCGACCAGCAGGCTGCAAAAGAAGGTCGATCGAGGACCACCAAAACAATGTATATGATGATCATCCGGTATGATGGGCCGATCAAGATGCCATGCATATATAATCCTCTACTGTAGCTAGCTAGCCACTTGCTAATGGAATAGTGCAGTGTACGTACGTGCAACTGTGTGTGTTACGTTGTCCGTCCTCTGGAACCTCCCAAAAGACGTGCCGACTTATTTGAGATATACTCTCTCCGTTCTCAAAAGACCGTCGCCGTTAGTATGCGTGACATAAGTTTGATTTGATTTGTAAAAAATACATGCAACATTTGTGTCTCCAGATAAATTTGTTAAAAACTAGATTCAAAGATATTTCTAATGATACTAATTATGTATTATAAGTATTAATAAATATTTTTTAATATATAATTACCGATAGTTGTTTTTTGGAAAACGCACGCGATATTTATTTGGGGACGGAGGGAGTATAGATATCCATATCATGCGCATGTCCTGTGGCCATCATCCATCGCCTTGAGGTTGGACCATCCGTCGCCATGTCATGCAGTTTGGCCTTGTTTCGTTGTCTGTCTCCTCATGCCGTTTGAGTACGTACTCCCTTCCATTTCTCCTCTCGCTCGCCTTTATCTCAATTTGGCCTTCCCTCGCGAGCCTGGAGCCTGGATGCCTCTTGATGCACGTTTGGTTGTAGGGGCATATATATGGACACCAAAAACTGATGCATGCATGCAACCAAACACAACCATTTGCACGAGTCAAACCCGGCTTTTTTGGACTTTCACGGCGTTCTGGCCATCCTAGCTCAAGGCCTACTCCGCTAAACCAATCACGTCCATTAGCAACAACCGCCGGAGCCATGGTTCATCTTTTTCTACCACCATAAGTAATCCCAATCATTTGTGTACACCATAAGTAATCCCAATCATTTGTGTATGGTGTGGTGGCCACACTTGCTTTTATATAGTTTATTGTTGCATAATGCAAACTACTAATTGTCTAATTCAGTCCACATAGCTGATGATGACCATGTGTATACTATTTGCTCACTCGATCCAGTAATCCTTGGTGCACGTGCGAGGTGGTGGCTTGTGTGGTGGCCCTAGCTAGACTCCTCTGGCTAGTAAAAGCGAGCATGCACCTGATGCTCTGCTTGAGGAAGACGGCCAGCGACAGCCGCCAGGGCGACGTGGCAGTGCCGCATTCGACGAGATAATATTATTGTGGTTAACAAATCAGTGGTCGTTAACGGTTTGATGCTAACTTAATTGGGCTTTGTTATTGCTATACGGTCTGTCATCGCTGTATCCTGTTTTTGGGTCCATGTGGGAAACATATCCCTTTGGATCTTTGTTAGTACTTTGTACCCACGATTGAGGATGTTTAATTGCTAGCAAAGGATACGCTTGTAAGCTGAGCTAATTTTAGCTGGTATTGCTACTCTCATTATTACTCCATATGCGTAGAGCTTCTGCTAAGCATCTGGATATACATTAAATCTAAATATATAATTTATCAAAAAAATCCAGAACGATTTACAGTATGTAGTGACAGTAAAGCTAGAGCTAGAAATAAAAAGTTGATTCACAAGAGAAGCAATGACGGAGCTGTTGGTCTGAACGGATTGGACGGATTGGATGAAGCACAGTGTGACACGTGGAACACCTGCTTCACAGTCAGCGAGTCAGGAAGAGCGACGACCCTCCTTCACTAGCAGTAGCAGGTAGCGTAGCCCTTGCATCGGTCCTGGTCCCGGTGAGAAAAGTTAGCATACTCGCTCGGTCACGTCGCAGGTTTTTTTTTAGGTAAACAGGAGGGGAAAATCCCCTACTGTGTTTTTATTGAAAAGTTAGCATACTCGCTCGGTCACGTCGCAGTTCGTCCTCCAATCTTCAATCATCACAACACATGGTACACGGCAGTGCCCGTCGTTACCTTACCTCCACGATGATCGAGCTCATGATCGATTTCGTGCCTCTTTTTCCCTCAGGTACAACTACTGCTAATACTAGGGCCTTTTTTTTCACGGAGGAAGTCAGAGAGTTATAATTCGGACTCCTGTAGCACTTTTGTATGTATTTAACAAATATTGTCCAATTACGGACTAACTAGGCTCAAAAGATTCGTCTCATGATTTAGAACCAAACTATGTAATTAAGTACTTTTTTATCTATATTTAATGCTTCATGCATGCGGCCAAAGATCGATGTGATGGTGATGTGATGGAGAGCAGTGGCGGAGCCAGAAATTATGCATAAGGGGGCCAGTCGAAAAGCTTCATCAATCATATAAGAATCGAGTGTAGCTTTTATTTGGATTTTACACTGGCTTGACTTTTTTTCAGAATTTATCTAGTCTTCGACGATTTAACCATGCACGTTTTTTTTTCTCATGATAGACGACTTTGTTCGTCGAAAACAAAGCGAAATTATTCATAAAGGGTTGTAATCCTTAGGGTATCCTCAGCAAAGAGAAGCAAATCGCTAGCTATTTGAGAATAAAGAAATAAAAAAAATGTCAGCCCCATTGTGTAGGTGGGAGTGGGCAACACAGAGACAGTAAATACATGGGGAGTAGTGCGAGCTGGGCGACGAACTCCTCACTATTGAGCCCTTGTTTAGTTTCCCTATTACGGACACGCAAAATTCCTGTAGCAGCACTGTTATGTACTGTAGCATTTCGTTTGTATTTGGTAAAAATTGTCCAAACATTGACTAATTAGGCTTAAAATGTTCGTCTCGCAAAGTATAACCAAACTGTGCAATTAGTTTTTGATTTCATCTACATTCAGTACTCCATGCATGTGCCGGCATTTCGATGTGATGGGGAATCTTCTTTTTCATAGTGAATTTGGGGGAAAATTTTGGAAACTAAACAAAGTCTGAATGAACTTTTTGCTATACTCTCTACTCCACATCAGCAAATCGTTAGCGAATCATCTGTTGTTGCGGACGCTGTAACGTCCCAGACCCGGCACCCGGCTAGACCCGCTCTACCGAGGAGTGGGCCCCACCTGCGTAGCAACCTGCTTGAACTTTCGTCCTCGCTTCGTTCAAAACGGTTAACCGAAGGTTACTACGCGTCCTTGGCCTGGCTATTTAAGCTGGTTCGGCGAACTCTGAATTTCCGATACGGTACTAAACTCCGCGAGCTACAATAACCCGTATTCGGCCTGGCCCATCATCTTGGCCCAACTTGGCCATGGGCCGGGTGTCACAACCACCCACCCTTAAGGACTCGACGTCCTCGTCGAGGGCCGAACCAACCTACCCATACGGGACAAATGTCCAGGTTCAACTCTCTTGGCCACGTCCGTGCGTCCAGTGCCGGCGCATATGCTATGCCGGGTCCACGTCCACGCGCATGCGCATCATGCCTGCGTAACTGCGACACACGCGCCCGTGAAACCTCGAGAGTTGGCTCCGATACCATTTGTAACGTCCCAGACCCGGCACCCAGCTAGACTCGCTCTACCGAGGAGTGGGCCCCACCTGCGTAGCAACCTGCTTGAACTTTCGTCCTCGCTTCATTCAAAACGGTTAACCGAAGGTTACTACGCGTCCTTGGCCTGGCTATTTAAGCTGGTTCGGCGAACTCTGAATTTCCGATACGGTACTAAACTCCGCGAGCTACAGTAACCCGTATTCGGCCTGGCCCATCATCTTGGCCCAACTTGGCCCATGGGCTGGGTGTCACACCCGTCTTCCTCTTCGTGGGCCGCCTGGTACTTGACCATCACCTGGATGCGGGGTGCTGACACCCCCCTCCTTGAGATCCGGCTGGTTCCCAAGCCGGGGCAGTTGGAAACTGTTGTTTGAGTGTATCTTCATCCTCCCAAGTTGCCAGGTCTTCGTTGAGCCCGGACCATTTGATCAGCACTTGAGGAATTGTACGATTACCTCTCTGATGAAGACGACGCTGTAGCAGCGCTTCAGGGAACATGAAGGCGTCATCTTGCTCAGGAAGAACAGAGGAAACCACCGCAGAAGATGGTGGGGCGGCCTTGAGCAGTGAAACGTGGAACACCGGATGAATCATGGATGTGGAAGGCAATTGGAGTTTGTAAGCTACTGACCCGATCTTGTCGATGATTGCAAACGGGCTGAAATACTTGAAGCAAAGCTTGTTATGTGAACGAGGAGCAAGAGAAGACTGCACATAAGGCTGCAGGCGCAAGAAAACCCGATCACCAATACTGAAGGAGCGCTCTGTGCGATTCTTGACTGCCTGATTCTTCATTCGCTGTTGGGCCCTCAACAGATGCTGTCGCACTGCCGCATGCATTGTCTGTCGCTCAGCCAGCTTGGAAGCGAGATCAGGCAGAGGAGACACCACTGATTCAGTCAAGCCGAAGTGGGATGGAGGGTGACCGTAGAGTACCTCAAATGGAGATCGACCCAGAGATGTATGGAAGCTTGTGTTATACCAAAACTCCGCCAGAGATAACCATTTGAGCTACTGGCGCGGGCACGAATGGACGAAACAGCGCAGGTACGTTTCCAGGCACTGGTTGACACGTTCCGTCGGCCCGTCGGACTGCGGGTGGTAGGCTGAGCTGAGGCAAAGCTTGACCTGAGCCACCCAAAAGAACTCCTTCCAAAAAGTGCTGGTGAAAATGGCGTCACAGTCTGAGATGATGTGGGTAGGCATTCCATGGAGCTCGTAGATGGAATCCATGAAGATTTGAGCAACCTTCTCAGCCAAATACGGGTGGTGCAGCGGGAGGAAATGAGCATACTTGCTATATTTGTCGACAACCACCATGATACAGTTAGCAGATCCAGAAGTTGGGAGGCCATCAATGAAGTCCATACTGATGATCTGCCAAGAATCCGAGGGCACAAGAAGTGGAGAGAGAAGTCCGGGATATTTAACGCGATCCTGTTTGGCTTGGAGACAAATTGTACAGGAAGCAACAAAAGTCTGAATGTCAGCCTTCATGCGCTTCCAAGCAAATAGTTGCTTAATGCGGCGATGAGTAACCAGAAAGCCCGAATGACCTCCCAAGGCACTGCTGTGCAAGGCTGTCATCACTCTCTGCTGCAAGGTCTTGTTGCTCCCAAGCCAGATACGACCTTTATAGCGAAGTACCCCATTAGTGAAGGAAAAAGGGGGTTTGGCCTCAGGGTCCAGGGTCAGCTGCTGAATCAGAGAAGTAGAATCATGGTCAGACTCATATCCAGCGACGAGCTCAGTCATCCAGGATGGAGTAACAGCAGAGATTGCCTGCAGCTGGGCAGGGCCAGCAGGATGACGGGATAATGCATCAGCCGCCTGATTGGAAGCACCAGGCTTGTAGACCACACGGTATTGAAGACCAGCGAGCTTCGTATACATTTTAAGTTGCCATGGTGTGTGTAAGCGCTGATCTGTGATATGGATGAGGCTGCGCTGATCAGTATATATGATGAATTCATTGTGTTGCAAATAGGACCTCCACTGATCGATAGCGACCAAAATTGCCAAGTACTCCTTGTCGTAAGTTGACAGGCCACGAGTACGAGGACCCAGAAACTTGCTTACAAAGGCCAGAGGATGGCCATCCTGAAGCAGAACTGCGCCCACACCAGAATCACTAGCATCTATCTGGAGCTAGAAGGGACGACTGAAATCTGGGAGAGCCAACACAGGGCTGTTCATTAGTGCTGACTGCAGAGTCTGAAAAGCAGTAGAATGGTTGTTGGTCCAGACAAACAACACCCCTTTCTTCAGAAGATCATAGAGAGGATGGGCAATGATGGCGAAATTCTTCACAAATTTACGATAATAGCCGGCTAGGCCCAAGAAGCTACGCAGCTGCTTGACATCACTAGGGAGTGGCCACTGCTGAATAGATGCTAACTTAGAAGGATCTGTACTCACCCCTGTTGCACTGACGACATGTCCCAAGTAACTGATGGATTCCTGAGCAAAGCGGCATTTGCTCAGTTTGATGAGCCACCCATCCGATGCCAATAGTTCAAACACCTTCCTGAGGTGAACAATGTGCTCAGAGAGGGACTTGCTGTAGACCAGGATGTCGTCAAAGAAGACGATGACACCCTGGCGCAGGAGAGGCTTCAGAGTGGAATTCATGGCTCCTTGAAAAGTATTGGGTGCTCCCGTCAAACCAAAGGACATGACTGTGTATTCAAATTGCCCCCAATGGGTTTGGAACGCTGTCTTATGCTCCTCGCCCGGTGCTAATCTGATCTGATTGAACCCAGCACGCAGATCAAGACAAGAGAACCAGCTAGAACCGGCAAGCTCATCCAGCAGTTCATCGATCATAGGGATTGGGAACTTGCTCTTAACTGTGAGGGCGTTCAGCATTCTATAATCAACAGACATGCGCCAAGACAAGTCCTTCTTCTTAACAAGCAAAACTGGGGATGAAAATGGACTGCTGCTCGGGCGGATCATGCCATTCTTGAGGAGTTCAGACACTTGTGCTTCGATCTCTGACTTAAGCTTCGGTGAGTATCGGTATTGACGGACTGAAACCGGCTGGGCACCGGGTACCAAAGGAATTTTGTGGTCGCAGTCCCGTCGAGGGGGTAACGAAGACGGCTCAGCAAATAGCATGGAGAACTCAGTGAGCAGTTCCTGAATCTCAGGTATAAGCACTGGAGAAGCCGGAGCAGAGTCGGAAGAAGAGATGTCGAACAACTGGACCACTGCACATTCAGACTCTGAACTCACCAACCCACGGATAATTGTGGTGCCTTTACCGTAAGGAATAGTCATCAACTTAGAATGCCAGTTCACACGCATGGGAGAGAATACTTCCAGCCAATCCATACCAATGATGATGTCATACGAGCTCAATGGAACAACTCTGAGAGTAGAGTGGAATGAATAACCCTGAACACTCCACTCAGCATCTGGGATCTCTGATGTACAATGCAGAACAGAGCCATTAGCCACCCGGACTTGTATTGGAACGCCCATTGAACGCTGCCCAGGAATGCCCGCAACCATCGCCGCACTGACGAAGGAGTGACTGCTGCCAGAGTCGATTAGAATCAACACAGGCTGACCAGCAAGAGTGCCCATGAACTGAAAGGTTGGGAAGGAGGAGTTGACAGACTCAGCAGCAGCAGAAATGGCCATCAGTAAGTTTGCTAGAGGTTCAGTATCTGAATACTGATCATCTTCTTGTTGCTCCTCTAGGGAGAGCTCAAATTGGTCCTGAAAAATTTCCCAGACCTCATGCAAGGCATGCAATTGAGGTTGCTGTGAGCAGCGGTGTCCTGGTGCCCATTTCTCTCCACATCGGATGCACAAGCCTCTGGCTCTGCGGTAGCCCTTGAGAGAAGAAACCTTGTCGTCAGTAGAAGTATTCTTGAGCCCCGGCATCTTGTCATCCTCAGCCTTATCTCCTGCACCGCAAGGAGGGGGTGGTAGCTGTGCTCCCCGGGTCCCGGCAAGCCTAGGATACCCGAAGAATTCAGTCCGGCGCTCCTTGCGTCTGGTGGACTCGGCCGCTTCTTCCTGCAATAAAGCCAGTGTATACGCAGCATCGAGTGTAGCAGGACGAGCAACCATAAGAACAGCACGGATGTCATCTTTGAGCCCATCGATAAAACGCTGGATAAAGGAGAGAATATCTGGGTTGGGGTTGTAGGATTTGAGGTGGTCAATGAGCTCAGTGAAGCGATTGACATAGTCAGACACTGAGCCGGTCTGACGGATATGAAACATCTTGCGGACCAGGAGCTCGTGTTGGTCACGGCTGAACCTCTCATGGATCATAGCACAGAACGTGGGCCAATCATAGGAGTGGAGGTTGGGTTCAATGGATTGGAACCAGCGTTTAGCAACCCCCGTGAAGTGCATAGTAGCTACCCGAATCCACATGTTAGGCTCGGTTCCATACATGTCAAAGTAGTTGTTGGCGCAAGTCATCCAGAACTGGGCATCCTCACCGTCGAAACGTGGAAAATCCAACTTAGGCAAGCGTCCTAGGTTGGGATTTTGTTGATGGTGGGAATTTGGGGGGTAGTAGTGCTGGTGAGGGTAAGGATGGGACGATGGAGAATGGAAGGTGTGAAAGGGTTGGTTCTGGGATGTGGGGAATTGTGCAATTTGCTGATAGTGAGTTTTGGGTAGCATAGCCGATGAATCGACGGGGGTTGGGAAGTGGTGGGTGTTGGAGTTGGGAGGATCGGGAGGATTGGTGGGGTGGTGGTGGTGGTAGGGGTGGGTATAGGCAGTCGGAGAGGAATTGGGAAGAGGATTCATACGGGGAAATTGAGGAGGAGGAGGAGGAGGGCGGAACGTACCAGATGACTGGGGTGGGGCTATGGTTGTTACCAACCCATACCCCTGAACGCGGTGCCCGTCGGGCGGTTCGGCCAACGCTCTGCCGGCGTGGTGCGCGACAGGCATGGTCGGAAGGTTGACGACGCCTGAACGAGTAGGAGCCGAAGCAGGATGCGGCGTCATCGTCGTCGTCGAGGCGGACTGGGTTGCGACCGGCGCAGCTTCCACGGGCGCCCACGCCGGATCCACTCTGCGCCACTCTCGGCCGATTCCCAGTAGGCGGTTGACGTCGCGGCGGACATCCTCCACGGACGCCTCCAATCGGGGGCGCCAATCATCGAGCACCTGGGCGGCCTCCTCCAAGGCTTCAACGCGCGCTTCCCTCTCATCGCGCATCTCGGCCAGGCGGATCGACTGGAGGTCTTCGACTTGGATCTCCAGATCCATGACGCGCTGCTCCACGAGGCGGCCCCAATCGTCGACTTGAGCCGCGGCGTCGGACTGCGCTGAGCAGTATTCTTCCAGCACCGCCACGCGCGCCTGGAACTCCTGCACCGGCACGCTCTCCAGAGTCGACAGGCGGAGCTCCACCTCCGCTTCCTTCGCCTGAAGCGCCGCGATCGGCGCGCTCTCCAGAGCCGCGAGGCGCTGGTCGATCTCCGCATCCTTCGACGCGCGCTGGGACTCGGTGGAGGAGAACCTGGCCTCCCACCTAGCGTCGAAGGCCGCCCACCTCGCGTCGAAGGCGTCGAAGCGCTTCGCCAGGTCGTCGATGGCCGACTTGACCTTGGGCTCCATCACCCCGAGGACCTTCTGGCGGCGGGTGTAGTGGATGGGGACGTTGGCGGCGGGCTCCAGCACGAAGCCCGGGACCGGCTGGCTCTGATACCAATGTCAGACCTCACTCTCTGCGGCGAGAATCCGGCAACACTCCGACGAACTCTACCAGATCTACGGAGGGAGAAGGAGGCGAATTCCGGGGGAGTCCGGAGGAAGTAAGATTAAACAAGCAACTTCAGTTCATTACAATAGCGATGAGAGCTCTCGAGAGAGCGTTCTGCCTATTTATCTCCTTCCATGGACTTCTTCTTCTCGGCACAGGCCACGCTGGCCCAGTAACGCGGACGCTAGCTCGCCTGGCCCGTCTTTCTCTTCGTGGGCCGCCTGGTACTTGACCATCACCTGGATTGCGGGGTGCTGACATTATCGCCGGCAATAATGCCATGGACTCATGGTTCGATGGTACTACTACTTGAGCTTTTTTTTTTACAAAAAAATCTGTAGAGGAGTTGTTTTCTGACGGACTGTGTTCGTGATCCGGAATCTTAACACACATGTCTTTGTCAGTGACTAGCCGCTGATTTAAATATATAGTACTGTACTATGAAACTACTATATGCAAGGATTTGTATGATTATTGTATCCTAGCGAGGATTAGGGCCTTGTTTAGATGAAATTTTTTTTTGCGTACAGTGCCAAGATTCCCCGTCACATCGAATGTTCGGACGTATGCATGAAGCAGTAAATATAGATAAAATAAATAACTAATTACACAGTTTGATTGTAAATCACGAGACGAATCTTTTGAGCCTAGTTAGTCCATAATTGAATAATATTTGTCAAATACAAACGAAAATACTACAGTAGCAAAATTTCCAAAAATTCCAAATTTTTTGGCATCTAAACAAGGCCTAGGTATCACGCCATTCACGCGGGAAGTCCGTTCGGAAGTCTTGGGTGAGATGAAACGGCTTTTATATCGGAGATCCGATCAAGCAGTAAGCAGGGCGTCTCACCGCCTGTCGCTAGCTGACATCGGCGTCATATAAATACTCCGCACGTTGTTGCAATTGCAAGAACTACAATTTAAAATGACTAAACTATTAATGTAATTCTTAGAAAGTGAATTAACTATTACAAACTAATATTAGTTGATAGCGTGGCACACTAATGTGAATAACTAATAGTATGTTAGTGGATGATGTGTTGGATATCATATATAATTGTGTTTGTGTTAGTGAACTTTAATTGAAAGTGTTAGCGGGCTGCTGAGGTGGACAGTTTATATGTTTAGAGAAATAGTTTAGTGAAGTTTATTATTATAGAGTATTAGATGTAGAAGTACGTACAATACATAGAGAACAAACCATACCAGGGAGGAGAAAGAATATATTATATGAATTAAAAAATGCTTACACGTGAGATCTACTCTGTAATGTTTATCAAATCGTCATCAACTGGCTATATTATTTTCATTGAAGACGCCCTAATTGTCATTGAACCCGAGCGTAAAATGCAGAATCACAATTGATCTATATGCACGGACCTATCTCTAAGAAAGATTCGGTGCATTTGCGAGTGATTCCTATACATATAAAGTACCCCCTCCGTTTCAAATTATAGGTTATTTTAAGAATTTTAGAGAGTCAAAATTTTTTAAATTTAATTAAATTTATATAATAGGATAATAACATTTGTGATATCAACTAAGTACTATTAGATTCCTTATTACTTATATTTTTATCATATATATATTTGACATCATAAATTATTATAGTTTTCTCTACAGTTTTGGTTAAACTTTAAAAACTTTGACTCCATAAGATTATTAAAATTTTAGAACGGAGGGAGTATATAGATCTATACGTCGCCCAATAGAAAGCTCCACTGATTCTATAGTCTTTTTTTTAGAACACACTGATTCTACTAGTCGCCAATCTCCATCACCCCACGGAAAGATCTTTGGCTGTGTTCGGCAGAACTGAAATCGGCTGGTCCCTCAGCCGGCTCCTTTTGGCTGGGCTGAAAATCCTTTTGTCATTCAGCCGATTCCAGTCCAGCAATCAACAAGCCGAACACAGATTGCCTGCGTTGGCACGACCTTTTATTATCGATGACGTGATTTCCTCTGTAAAATTTACCACGGATTCTTCGTTCTTATCACTGGAGCATTCCACAGGGATCTTGCCTTCTTGTGAGAACGACCGTGCATGATAGACGAAGGAATCGCCGTCATTTTTTTTTTAGAAAAATGGAGAATATCCGGCCTCTCACAGTCAGGAATTGCCGTCAAGCGTTCGCTATGCGGTTGCTGTCGTCGGCCTTTGCTATCAGGTTGCAGTCATCGCTCACGCATCTCTTCCTGATTCCAGATTCCAGAATCATCAGGTGGATAAATTGCCTTCTTTATCCACAATCTAGCGTTGCATATATCTTCAAAAAAAAATCATTATTTTTCTTATCTTACTAGTACGAAATCTGCACCATGATAGGTAGCATCTCATTTGGCCACGTGTAAGCACGGAATCGCCACTGCCCAAAAAAAAGCAATCGAATAAAGCTAAGTCACCCAATGCCCGTCCGATCTGGCAAAAGGCTATGTCGGTCGTCGGATCGTGGTCTTCGCAGGTCATC
>DXKC01008741.1:0-10836 GCA_031170775.1 Cymbopogon citratus
GAGGACAACGAGCGCTTCCTGCTCAAGCTCCGCGACCGCATGGAGCGGTGAGTGAATCCACTTCATCTCCAGTCCTTGATCACCTCTGAAAACAATTCAGAAGCACTTCATAGAGAAGCATATCGTGTTACTCATGTCTTGCTGTTGTTTTTCTTTTGGGTTTTGCAGAGTTGGGATCGATAATCCAACAATAGAAGTGCGGTTTGAGCACCTGAACATCGACGCCGAGGCCTATGTTGGCAACCGGGGTATCCCGACGATGACCAACTTCTTCTCCAACAAAGTCATGGTATGCATCTCATCTGCAGTGGCACCTTCATATATACTTCCTAGCCATGGGGAGAGAAAGACTTGTCAAGTTCCTTCAACTACTAACTCTTGTGAGGTGCACCTATCACAGGATGCACTAAGTGCTATGCGCATCGTTTCAAGCGGGAAGAGACCTATCTCTATCCTTCATGATATCAGTGGCGTCATAAGACCCAGCAGGTAAGAAATGCCAGAATTTTAAAATCCAAGATTTCAGTTTTTTCTGTAGCTGTACTTACTAGTATTGCCTATCTGTTCAGAATGACTTTGCTACTTGGCCCCCCTGGTTCCGGGAAAACAAGTCTACTACTGGCTTTGGCAGGGAAACTTGACTCAACTCTCAAGGTATCACATCTTAAAATACTTTCTTGATTATGAACTTTGAAATCCTAGGCACAAAAAAAAGATGTATTTTGGAAGAAATGTACCTGCAAATTGTATTAAAATGGATGAATTTGCAATGGAAAATTCAGGTGTCAGGAAGAGTAACTTACAATGGTCATGACATGGATGAATTCGTCCCTCAGAGGACATCGGCATACATTGGGCAGCATGATATTCATGTTGGCGAAATGACGGTCCGGGAAACTCTTGCCTTCTCTGCAAGATGTCAAGGAGTTGGAACACGTTATGGTATGTAACACTGACATTGAAAAAGGAATAAAGATAACTATTCACCTTTGGTAAAGCGGATCTGATGGTGTTTTCAATTACACAGACATGCTTTCTGAACTTTCAAGAAGGGAGAAAGAAGCTAACATTCAGCCAGATCCTGATATCGATGTTTACATGAAGGTATATTTCATTCAATTCAAATCAAACACTGTATTTGGATTGGAAGTAACAAGGGGTACTCAACGCTATTGTGTGCCTCTGTGCAAACAGGCTATCTCCGTGGAAGGTCAGGAGAGCGTCGTCACAGATTACATCCTTAAGGTGAGTAAACATATCCTACTACTAAAAAAAGGATAAATGGATATGCCGCCTAACAGTACCTCTATTTCTTTTGCAGATTCTGGGTCTGGAGATCTGTGCAGATACAATGGTTGGAGACTCTATGATCAGAGGCATCTCAGGAGGACAAAAGAAGCGTGTCACAACCGGTATGTGCAATCTGCAGTTAAATTAAGATTTGTGTATCAAGCCTTTCGACACTGATCGAAAAATATGACTCATGTCTTGTTGAATTTTCACAGGCGAGATGCTTGTTGGTCCAGCAAAGGCGCTATTCATGGATGAAATCTCCACTGGTCTGGACAGCTCCACAACATATCAGATCGTCAACTCGCTAAGGCAGTCAGTCCACATCCTTGGTGGAACTGCACTTATAGCATTGCTTCAGCCTGCGCCTGAAACATACGACCTCTTTGATGACATTGTTCTCCTCTCTGAGGGCCAAATTGTATACCAGGGTCCTCGGGAGAATGTCCTAGAATTCTTTGAGACAATGGGCTTCAAATGTCCTGAGAGAAAAGGTGTTGCGGACTTTTTGCAAGAAGTGAGTGATCCTGCAGAATCGTATTTACTGCACTTTCAGACTTGGAACCCAATTTGACATTGCTCCCTATGATCACAGGTTACATCTAGGAAGGATCAACACCAGTACTGGTGTAGAATAGACGAGCCATACAGATACGTCTCAGTTAATGACTTCTCTGAGGCGTTCAAAGCATTCCACGTTGGGCGTAAGCTGGGATCAGAGCTCATGGAGCCCTTCGATCGCACCAGAAACCATCCTGCAGCTCTCACAACGTCAAAGTATGGTATCAGCAAGATGGAGCTTCTCAGAGCATGCTTCTCTAGGGAGTGGCTACTGATGAAGAGGAACTCATTTGTTTATATCTTCAAAGTAGTCCAGGTACTAATACTGCTTCCTGAAATCTTCTCAACCTCAAAATTCAGATATTAAATTCTGATAAATGTTCAATACTTGCACCAGCTCATAATTCTCGGAACCATTGCAATGACGGTCTTCCTGCGCACGACAATGCATCGACATAGTGTCGAAGATGGAGTGATATTTCTGGGGGCCATGTTCCTTGGACTAGTCACACATTTATTCAATGGTTTTGCTGAGCTCGCCATGAGTATTGCAAAGCTGCCGATATTCTATAAGCAGAGGGACCTCCTCTTCTATCCATCATGGGCATATGCACTGCCTACATGGTTGCTAAAGATACCAATATCATTCTTGGAATGCGCTGTGTGGATTGGCTTGACTTACTATGTCATTGGCTTTGATCCAAACATCGAAAGGTTTTTTCGCCATTACCTGCTGCTCGTACTAATCAGCCAGATGGCATCTGGTCTTTTCCGGCTTCTTGCTGCACTAGGAAGAGAAATGGTTGTCGCAGACACATTTGGGTCGTTCGCGCAGCTTGTTCTTCTGATTCTTGGTGGCTTCTTGATAGCAAGAGGTAAGACAAGTCTTCATTCAACCATTGCTTTGATAATTCCAGGAGCATGTAATTGAGTTTTGTTCTGCAGATAACATCAAGAAATATTGGATCTGGGGCTATTGGTCCTCCCCTCTGATGTATGCCCAGAATGCCGTTGCGGTGAATGAGTTCCTTGGCCATAGCTGGCAGAAGGTAATGGAATGACTTCTGAACCAGTCTAAGCTATGATCACTCTCAAGTTCAGAGAGACAGCTGACTGAACAAACAATGTCAATCTTTGTGCAGGTTGTCAATAGTACAGAAAGCATCGACACGCTTGGTGTTCAAATCCTAAAGGCCCGTGGGATCTTTGTCGATCCAAACTGGTATTGGATTGGTGTTGGTGCATTGCTTGGGTATATCATGCTCTTCAACGTACTCTTCGTTTTCTTCCTTGACTGGCTTGGCCGTGAGTAACCTTCTGCTCAAAAGGATCAGTCCACACACTTGAAAACATCTTATGTTTGGAACTAACATAATTTTTGTAAACACAGCACTTGGAAAAGGTCAGGCCGTTGTTTCTGAAGAGGCGCTGAGGGAGAAGCATGTAAACCGCACTGGTGAAAATGTTGAGTTGCTGCCTCTTGAAACAGCTTCCCAGAATTCGCCTTCAGATGGTCAGTCATGAGCAGATCTCCATGCAACATACATCAGACAATATATATCATTGTTGCATCATTGTAACAACTCCATAAAAATGCAGGAAGAGGAGAAATTGTTGGAGCTGAAACCAGGAAGAGGGGAATGGTACTTCCATTTACGCCGTTGTCCATCACCTTTGACAATGTCAAATACTCGGTGGACATGCCTCAGGTAAGCATAAATTAGAAGATTTGTCTTAGCACCAAAATACAAACTCGTAATACTAAATAGTAATTGTACGACTCTTTGACAGGAAATGAAAGACAAAGGTATAACTGAGGACCGTCTACTGCTGCTGAAGGGTGTAAGTGGATCCTTCAGACCAGGAGTCCTTACAGCACTTATGGGAGTCAGTGGAGCTGGTAAGACTACCCTGATGGATGTGTTGGCGGGAAGGAAAACTGGTGGTTACATTGAAGGAGATATTTCAATCTCTGGATACCCAAAGAAACAGGAGACCTTTGCTCGGATTGCTGGCTACTGTGAGCAAAATGATATCCATTCTCCACATGTCACTGTTTATGAATCCCTCTTGTACTCCGCATGGCTCCGGTTGCCCCATGAAGTGGATTCAGAAGCAAGAAAGGTAGGTCAAAATTGTCTTCATTTGGCTTGCCCTTAAGCAACACAGTAACATTTTTACATAGCAACCGATAACTATAGTGCTTGGCTAATCTGATCACTTCATGGGTGCAGATGTTTGTGGAAGAAGTCATGGAACTCGTGGAATTGACACCACTGAGGGGAGCATTGGTAGGACTACCAGGAGTAAATGGTTTATCCACAGAACAGAGGAAGAGACTCACCATTGCTGTTGAGCTCGTGGCCAACCCATCCATCATATTCATGGATGAACCAACTTCAGGACTAGATGCGAGGGCAGCTGCAATCGTGATGAGGACAGTCCGAAACACAGTAGACACTGGAAGGACGGTTGTATGCACAATCCACCAGCCTAGCATTGATATCTTTGAAGCTTTCGATGAGGTAAGTGGCAACAACCATAAAAACAAGGTTCTTCCAGTGGTATTTTTTAACTCCAGAAGTAACACTCACATGTCTTCTTGAACTCTGCAGCTATTTCTGATGAAACGCGGAGGGGAAGAAATATATGTTGGACCTTTGGGACGCAACTCATGTCATCTGATTGAATATTTTGAGGTGACATTCCACACTCACCTATTGAACAAACACAATCATTTCCAACTTATGACATCCATGTAACCCTGCTTCATGCTTCAAATGCAGGGAATAGAAGGAGTAAAGAAAATCAAGGATGGTTACAACCCTGCAACATGGATGTTGGAAGTGAGCACCTTAGCTCAAGAAGATATCCTTGGAATCAACTTTGCTGAAGTATACAGAAACTCTGACCTGTACCGGTATGTTCAATCAGACTAACCTCAGAATAGTGTTTAGGCTTTATCTGTCCTGTGTTTCATGTCACTGATTGGGGTGCATCATTGCAGGAGGAACAAAGCTTTGATTAGTGAACTAAGCTCACCACCTCCAGGGTCCAAGGACTTGTACTTCCCAACTCAGTATTCACAGTCCTTCCTTACACAGTGCATGGCTTGCCTGTGGAAGCAGCACATGTCTTACTGGAGAAATCCATCATATACCGCAACAAGAATCTTCTTCACAACAGTTATTGCTCTCATCTTCGGAACCATCTTCTTAAACTTAGGAAACAAAATGTAAGTACCTTTGCTTACAGCACTGACTGAGACCTGATATTTGATGCCATAGTGTGACAAATAAATTTACCTGTACTTTGTCTTTTCTTTCAGTGGCACTAGGCAGGACCTGTTGTATGCTTTGGGATCCATGTATGCAGCGGTTCTTTTCATTGGAATTCAGAATGGTCAAACTGTGCAGCCAATTGTGGATGTTGAGCGAACAGTTTTCTACAGAGAAAAGGCAGCTGGAATGTACTCTGCTCTACCCTATGCTTTTGCACAGGTAATTGGTTGTAACTGAACATTTGGATAATAGGAAATAGTTTGCTCTTTTCTTCCTTCAACCTAGAGCTGTGCTCTAACAATTTTACCTGTGAACAGGTCCTTATTGAGATCCCACACATCTTCCTTCAGACAGTCGTGTATGGTCTCATTGTCTACAGCCTGATCGGCTTTGAATGGACAGCTGAGAAGTTCTTCTGGTACATGTTCTTCATGTTCTTCACTTTCATGTACTTCACGTTCTACGGGATGATGGCAGTCGCCATGACACCAAACAGCGACATTGCCGCTATAGTCTCAACTGCATTCTACGCAATATGGAACATCTTTGCCGGATACCTTATCCCCCGCCCGGTAAGTGTCCAAGAGTAACTCTAGTACTATGCTACCACCTCAGTTTTCTCTGTACTGTTGATGCTGAAGCATACATGGCTGGTTTGCAGAGGATACCAATATGGTGGAGATGGTACTCGTGGGCTTGCCCAGTGGCTTGGACACTATATGGACTTGTCGCCTCACAATTTGGAGACATCACAGACGTCAAGCTGGAAGATGAGGAAACAGTGAAAGAATTCGTCAACAGATTCTTTGGATTCCATCATGACAGCTTGGGTTATGTAGCTACTGCTGTTGCTGGATTCACTGTTCTCTTTGCTTTCGTCTTTGCCTTCTCCATTAAAGTCTTCAACTTCCAGAGAAGATAAGGGAGGGCACCATCTAAAAAGGATTTGGTTGCTTCAGCTTACTTTCTGTATATAGGCACTGCAGCAATGTAAAATGATGAGTCGTGAGAGAGTAAATATGTAGGCTTTGTTTCTTTCTAGGAAGTTAATATATTTTTTTTGTTTTCCGGCCAGTTTGGTCTGTATTGAACAGAAAGTGGTCTCTGTGTAAAATAGTATGTAGACAGCGCACAGCTGAGTTCAATACTTCCCAATACTTCAATGTAAGATTTTGCATTAAATTTATTTAAACCTTTTGTCCAACTGAGACCTACCTCCAGAAACTAAGTGCATGGCAAAAATAAAATGAGAAAAAAAAGGCCTATGTAACGAAGAAGGACATTTTGGTTCATACAGATACTTGAGGAAGTCCATAAATATTAGGAACACAAATAAACTGAACATTCAGAATCAGCATCCCTCTCACTGCTGATGAGCAGCAATTCTGCTGCTGAGTGGCTAAGCATACCAAATTCCGCACAACCCCAATCCAATTGGTATTCTGGACAATAACATCAAATGCCTTGTCAGAATTCTTATGCAGAACCCAGAATGGTGTTCCGACCAGCAGAAGAGCCGAGGAACAGGCAGCAGATGCGAGTAGGAGTAAATGAGTAAATCCCGAATCAACATCTTTCCCCATGGGCAGGCTTGTCTATGTATCTAAAGGTAAATGGTAATGGATCTCATTTTGCGGCGTAAAACTGCTCAATAGAAGGATAAATCGCGAGATTATCACCTGCAGCCGTAGCTCCCATTGCTTGCGCCAGCCGCCGCAGGCCGCAGCCCATGCCATATGCCAAGCACACGCTGGACGAAGACGGAGCCGCCACCGGACGGCCAGGCCACCACCGCAGGCTGGGTACGGAACAAACCACCGTGGTGGCTCGTTACGCCGACCGCCGGTGCAGTGGCGGAGCCAGAAACTGAGGGCTGGGTATGCCAAATACAAAAATTTGCAGCAAATATACTGGACGAAATGGTATAATGGTCATAATATTTATCAAATCCATAATAATAACCAAAGTACAAGTTCGAAACATAAATATTACAAAATAGCATTCAAATCAGCAACAATTACTACAGTGTAACTCTACGATCCCCTTGTTGATGATATCCTCGTCTTTGAGTTGACCGAAGAACTCCCTCTCGTAAAATGTAACCAAGCAATTATTCAAATATTCATCACTCATTTTGTTCCTTTGCTTGTTCTTCACATAATTCATTGTGGAAAACACTCTTTCAACACTTACAGTGGCTACGGGAAGAATTAGCACCAACTTAAGAAGCTTGTAAACAACATGTTATTGTTCATCCTTTTGTGTCTCCACAAGCTTAACTGAAAGCTCACATAGGTTCTTTAAATTTTTAAACCTTTCATCACTACGAACATGGGAAATGTACACATTAAGCTGCCATGGAAGTTTCCCTAATTCCTCTTTTGTGAAATCTTTAGGATAAAACTTTGTAGCAAGTGTGACCAACTTGGCTTGATCATAAGCAGCAAATGAATTAAGTGGGCTAAATGCTGCCATGCAAGAAAGTAGTTCTATGTTTACCTCATCAAATCTGTCATTCAATTCTCGAAGTTGCCTATCAATGACGCTCACAAACATGTCAACATGGAAGCGATGATAGTTCATTGCGCCATTATAGAACCCTCTTTTAGGTCTCCCAACAGGATAATAAGGACCCTCCATGTCAACAACTTTAATCTTGTACTTCACACAAAAAGAAGTGACCCTCTTAAGAAAATCACTCCATCCTTCCTCTTGCCACAAACACTACAAATGAAACTTTGTAAGATCAACCAGCTCCATGGCATTCACAATATCTTGATCTTTCTTCTGCAAAGCCCTACTCAAGTCCTCGGTATAACCAAATATTTCTTGCATCAAGTGTGCCATGAATACAAACTCAAATGACCGAAATGATGTCGACATAGTCATAGCTGTTTGGGCCTCTGCAGTAGTATACTCTTTTCCAATCTTCACCAGAACACGCCTGATTGCAGGATACATAGAGATAACATGCATAAAAGTTTTGTAGTGAGAGCCCCAGCGAGTATCACATGGCCTTCCTAAACCCATTTCTTGATTCAAACCCTTTCCAGTTTCTACTTCCTCCAACTCTAATGCATCTATTAGTTCCTCAGCCTGAGCCATTCGTAGCATTCTCATCTTTTTACGCCAAGAACATTTAACAAGATAGCAAGCTGTCCAAAAAACCATGTGCAATCCCCACTCTCCTTAGCAACAGCAACCAGAGTTAATTGCAGCTGATGAGCAAAGAAATGAACATAGTAGGCATATGGAGACTCATCCATGATTAGTTTCTTTAGCCCATTAGCATTACCTTTCATATTGCTAGCTCCGTCGTATCCTTGCCCACGAACCATTGCAAAGGTCAAATTATACTTCATAAGCATATGCTCCAGCGCAGCCTTAAGTGTCATAGCACTAGTATCTTCAACATGAGCAATACCAAGAAATCTTTCAACCACCCTTCCTTTTTTATCAACATATCGCAAGCAAACAGCTAGCTGTTCATTCTAGTACACATCAGCAGACTCATCAGCAAGTATTGCAAAGTTTTGACCACCAAGTTCTTCAATTATTAGCTTAGTAGTCTCTTGTGCGCAACATTTGATGAGCTCGTGTTGTATATCATGGCATGTCATCTTACAGTTCTGTGGAGCATTCTTTAGAACCACCTTGTCAACCTCTTCAAAATTGCCTGCAAGCTAATTTAAAAGCTCAAGGAAATTTCCTTTGTTTAGCGAGTTTTCACTTTCATCATGCCCTCTAAATGCCAAGCCTTGGCGCAATAGAAACCTTAAGCACTTGAGTGTCCATGTCAAACGAAGCATATATAACACTTTGTACTGTGTGGTGTTTGAAGCAATAGACTCCCGAATTGATGTTCTTGGTGTAGTGAACCTGTCATATTTCTCTTGAGCTTCAGCATGAGCACTACTGACAGCACCCATGTGTTTTTTCAATCTTGATTTCAGGTGCCTGTTTCGCCATCCATCCTTCACAAATGTATCTCCACCTAGGCATTTTGTTTTATCTTTGAACAAATAGCAAACGAAACAAAAAGCAACACCTCTCTCTACACTGTATTCAAGCTACTTATGTTGCTTCAACCAAACTGGGCAAAATCGGCGTGGATGACCACCTATCTCTCTATATGGAAAATCATGATTCTTTGGCTGACATGGATCCAACTCAATATATCTCCTTCTAACTCTATCCTGGTCATTGGCATCATACCTTGAGATGGCTATTCGCTTCCCGGGATCATGCTCAAGTGCTCCCAAATCTGCTCCAACTTCAACATCATCATTAGTTGCAGTTGCTGCAACATCTTGTACAATTGGAGTTGGGGAGCCTCTGTCCGATTGAGGAGCTTTGTCATTTGCTTCGACAGCGGACTATGCCTGTGCTTCAATATCATCCTGTGCTTGCACAAGAGCTAGCTGCAGATTGTTCTCAATCTCAACAGGAGGAGGATTTGGTGTAGATGCCAAATCTTTTTTTTTTTTTTGCCTTTGCAGCTTTCTCCCATAATGCAACTATGCTGCCACTACGTTTCTTCTTCCTCGTCTAGATTACAATTTACAAACTGAATTTTAGAGAAATATTGAATAAAGTAGCACGCTTCAAATCAGTACAAGAACAAATAAATTAGAGGAGAGAAAAAAAAACTTACCTAGCTTCCACCTGCAATAGAGATCGACGATGACGATGGACGATGCGTTTCTGCTTGCTGGCCGCTGTCTGCTAACCGGCCACCCGTCGCCTGAGCAGCAGTGTGATGTGCCGCCGCCCGCCGCCCGCCGCCCGCCGGGAGCCTGCTGCCGCGCGCCCTCGCAGCAGCTGAGCAGCAGATCCAGATGCAGATGCGCCGCTGCCGCTGTCGCTTCTGCTTGGAATAGGGACGGGACGGGACGGGAGCACGCTGGACGGGAGTGTCGTGTTCTGAACTGAGGTGCCGAGGTGTCCGCTTGGCTTAGCTTAGCCCGAGGCAAATGTTGGCCTGTTGGGCCAAGGAAAATGTTGGCCTGCTCGACTTCTACCAGCTAGTGTGTGGGCATTTGCATCTTGATTCAATTAAAAAATAGAATATACATGTATATTAGTATCTCTATTTTTTTTCTACCAAAATCTTGGGTATTCCTTGGCATACCCATGCCGCCGCCAGTGCGCCGGTGGTCCGCCACGATGCCGGGTTGCGCTTGCGCGACTTGGGCGCGGTTGGGTTTAGGGTGCGCAAAATTTCGCTGAAACAGATACGGTTTTATATTAATTAATTAATGGAAAAAGTCAGTTAACTGAAATTTTTATCATCTAGGAGTATCCGACGGAGACTTTGGCGTTTTTGGTTTAATTCGGTTTTAACTAGCAAAAATGCCCGTGCGTTGCAACGGGAGAAAATACAGCATCTCGATACTATTAATTTGGTGTCATTTGTGCATACGCCCTCCGTCCCAAATTAGATAACGTTATGAGATGCGTGCCGGTCAAACTTTATCAACTTTCACTATGTTTTTAGAGAATTCATGCAACATTTAGATCTCCAAACAAGTTTATTACGAAAATATATTCAAAGATATATCTAATGATACTAATTTTGTATTATAAATATTAATATTTTTTAATACATAATTGGTCAAAGTTAAAAAAGCTGGACTTCTCGGAAAACGAGAATGACATCTATTTTGGGACGGAGGGGGTATCTCTCTATCTTTTCCTTTTTTTT
>DXKC01008754.1:0-15785 GCA_031170775.1 Cymbopogon citratus
TCCCATGAACGAGAGCACGTACGTAGTCACTACTACAAACTGGAAAGAAGCTGAGCCACTACATGAACTCTGCATGCATCTGGCTTGTTACACGACTGGTCCATGGAGAAAACAAGCTCACACTAAGTCAATATGCTAAGAATAGAGATAGCTAAACTAGGCGCCTGAAATGGTAAACTGAGACTAGGTTATGCAACACAAGAAACCCTGGGTTCGAGTCCTCTAGGCGGGCAGGTGCGGCATGCTGGTTGCGTACGGGCACGGCGGTCGGCGTGTGAATCGAGCGCGGCACAGCCTTGGGCGCGCGCTGGTAACACTGTGCGATATGGATGCCTGCGTGGTGGTGTACGACGAAGGGGACACTATACCAGAAAATGTAATCAGTGACGCGTCCAAAGGGTCATTAGTGACGCGTAAAAGACACGTCACTCTTCTTGCATCTGTGATAAGGGCACATCAGTGACGCATATTCACGCTCACTAATAGCCTTCACCAGTGACGTGTCCAACGAAGACGCGTCACTAATAGCCTTCACCAGTGACGTGTCTAGCGAAGACACGTCACTAATAGCCTGCACCAGTGACATGTCTAGCCAAAAAGCGTCACTAATAACCCCTTGGCAGTGACTCTTCCAGCCAAGACGCGTCACTAATAACCCCTCGACAGTGACTCTTCCAGCCAAGACGCGTCGCTAATAACAGTTCAGAAAAATAAAAAAAATCTAAACTAGGTGCTGCACACATTACACATGTTTCATCCATTTCAGCAATCAAATCATTTACAAACTCTAGATACAACTTTTGCTACAGAGTATCTGCCCAAGGATCCACAACCTAGATCTCTAACAATACTTGAGCGGTACAAACTATACAACTTTTACTACAAAGTATCTGCCCAAGGATCCACAACCTAGATCTCTAACAATACTTGAGCGGTGGCCTCGAAGATATCTAACAGTACATGAGCTAACTGCTCTATGGTTTTTCTTGATGCATAATACTTATTGCATTATAGAGGCATTCACCTTATTGATGCCACTTTGAACATAATACTTTGATAATCGCAGCAGCACTGCCTTCCTAATCTGCTTGTCAATCCTTCATTGTTCTTTCTATGCAGTTGGAAAGAGCAACAGTATGATGAAAGTAAGTGTTGATGCAAAATATGGATCTTCACGTAGCACACGTAGAGGCCATTGACAGGAACCGTGGGAAGCAGGAACTTGTTGATTCCCTGAGCCTCGATCGACGCTGGGTACGTCGGGTCTTGATCGATCCTTGGCGTGCCAGTCAATTTGACCCTGAAATTAACAAGGAGAAGAAAGAAGTCAACGTGGAACGTGCCGGCTTTGATTTCCAGACAGTTCCGAGAATGTATGGCTATAATATGGCCGATATCTTGAGAGCATTGACTAGAAAGTCAACTCCTGTGCATATAATGAATGAAACAATAAAGAATAAGGTAAAACGGCTAAGCAAATGATCATATAAACAACAATTCATTTAGCCGATCTAACTTAGTCGATACAATATAAAAAGGGGTACATCATGTATACGGATCTAGCTTAAACAACAAATGGATCTTACTAAGCATGCCAAATCTGCATTCACGTGGTCTAACGGCCAGCGGGCTTCAACGAATCCAACAATGCAAAGCTAGAAACACCTGATATCTAGATAGATCTATATACAAGTGTTACTCATGAAAGCATAACCACATCGGCTATTTAGCCGATACGGGGTCCATGAAGCAGGAACATGACGTATCCAACACAAACAGACTATTGAATTAAAGCAGAGCTGGTCTAACGGCCGGCGGCTCTAAATCAACCCTCAAATCTACTCGCATCCAGATAAATCTTGAACCCACGACACATGACAATCAAGACCGACAGATTAGCCGATACAAGCCTAGATCAACTGTTTCGTCAAGGTTACACGTTCTAACCGTCTGAAACAATAGATCTTTAATAAGATTTAAAGCTAAATATGCTGATCTTGATTGGGCAAAGATATTGTTATTATAAAATTAAACAATTAAAGTAACCAATATCGATAACTTAATGAATCTACTAGATTGCCAATCTAATAGAGCCGATAACTATGAGTTTGCTGATTTTAGTAAGACTAAAGCACGACAAGCTCAAAGGGATAGCTTAGATTGATATTTGCAAGAGATTGATCAGCCAATGCAGCATTACAAATAGTAACTAAACCGATAACTAGCTTATACCGAATTTGCAGTGGAGTCGTTAGATGCAGCAGTACAAACAAGGTATAAATCATGGCAATACTCACAAGCAAGCGGGAGGTCAATCAACCGATGCAGCCCAACTCGTTCGAAGATCTCGTCGAGAATCTACTTTACTCCTACTCCTAGGGTTTTGGCGTGAAGCCGGTTGTATTGATTAATTGATTAATAATTCATTACAAAAGGCCGGGACTTTATATTTATAGTCTGAGGCCAAGACATGAGTCCTAATCTGATATGTTTACAAAACAGGAAAAAACTCTTAAAAGATAACTTGGACTCCAATCTTTCCCTTCTGGCGGAGTCCGACACGTCTTCGTGTAACGACCCCGATGCGATTTATCCTTTCCTTCGGCGTAACCTGCATTTAGTCGATCTCTCGTCAAATTAGCCGATCCTTCATCAGCTTTCCCAAACCTGACATCTGGACCCACAGATACGAAATCTTCTACCAAAATTTGGTGTCAACAGTAAGTTTGATTTTCAGCTATTAATACCATAGCTAAACATAACAGAACTAAATGTCACATTTCGAATATGTATCGCAAGGAGCTTTCATGAAACAATAAGCAGGTTCATAGGTTTTCCTACTTTGGAGTGAAAATATGACGAGCAGCTAGCATAATGTGTAGATCTAAAAACAAGTAGCAAAATTTGTACAGATAGACAATGAGAAATTATTATGCCATTTGTTTTATTCTAATAATTTTTTGTACTAGTTAACAGAATGTATATGAAGACAGAAGTTTTGGCACATAAAGCGAAGTTATTCCTATGGCTTAAAACTATCTGTTTCAGTCAGCCCGTCTAGGTGCATGAAACAAAGTTCTATTACAGATTGCATGTTGCGAGACATGGTGGACTTGTCCACTAACCTGCTCGTCGTGGCCTAGAGTTGAGACACTAGTGCTCCATCACAGTCACAGCTATAATGTCATGGAATTCATGGGCTTCATTAGTTCACATACGCAATTGAAATAATAACAAGACCTTATGTTCAGATAGAACATAAAATTTATGATGGCAGCAATCATGGTAGACAAAAATAAGCTTGAGTTCAGATGGCAGCAAATATTTTTCTCATAATAGCTGACACAGCTAAACAAAACAAAGATACAAAGACCAGATGACTCAAACTGACGGTTCTAGCATTATTTTCATTCTAGCCAATAATCCCCAATTGTTGGATAAGTCAAACACATTTAAAACATGCAAACAGACCAATAATCCCCAATTCAGGGAGCCATCTAGGAAATTATGTCTCACAGAGTAACGCACAGACTAGGTAAGGAGTCAAATATATATACCTTGCTAAGACAAAAAACACTTTGGTCCTATTCCATTCCCGCATATTTATACCTCAGTAGGTTCCACTTCTCTACAACATAATAAGAATAAAAGATAAGGGAATTGACTTAAAAAAACAATTAAAGAATGAAGTGAAAGGACAAATATGAATAACTGGTGAGCAGATGCCCACTATTCCCAGTTTAGATCAGAAGGCTCTTCTGACTAGTATAACTTTCACTTTAACAAAATAGCAAGCTGCAGTTTGGTATTCTGTAAATTATAGTAGCAAGTAATGAAGTACACATCTGCATGGTCCAATAGTAGGGAGATCCATACTAATTTCATCTTTCAGAATTTGTTAAAAGCATAAAAGTAAACTATTTTCAGGTTTCAACCAGAATAACTCATGCTACTCGGAGAGAATGCTAATTCGAATCTGCTATCTTACATGACTGCATGATCCCAGAACTTGTGCCAATTTCTATATGAGAATCTGAAAAATAAGACTGACATTAAGAGCTATATTTCTGATGGATTTCTGATGGATGTGAACTTCCTCATACGGACATTTAGAAAGATTTTCCTCAAACAATTAAACTGTATTGTAGCCTACACCGTACAGAGTCTGATATATGTACAGGTATAAGTTGGGAAAGGAATTGAAAACTCAAATCGGAGCTTAAGTCCTCCGAACCATTAAGCATTTGAACAAATAATCAGCTAACAAGTCCAATTATGCCTCAAGCAAAATAGAAAGATTTATTAAGATATATTGAACTGACAATAGATGTATACACCTGTGACTACATCAGATGAACAGCAAGGCCAGATGAACAGGTGTTCATATGTCACGAAGACAAGTGGTCAGATAAACGAGGTGTGAAGTTGATTCTCTTAAACTTATAAATTTGGCAACTGAAGCGTGCAGACTGATTGCCACTGACAGAAGATAGAATAGAATTGATGTAAGATGCTACTTTCAGACAAGCAATTGCTTTCATGTTCCACCACATGTTTGTGGTGAAAATAGCAGAATAGCACTTAGCAAGTGTTTGAACTACATCTATCCATTTAATAACATATTAATCGAACAATCACATATAGATATACTGCATTACCTTCTTCTGGAAGACAGGCTTGGTCTGACCATTATATCCTTATCCATCTTGTACTGAGTCACCTTTTTTGCAGTGTGCTTCCAGCACTCCTTGTTCTTGCAGTAGGTCTTCTTGGTTTTAGGAACATTCGCCTGTATAACATGTGAAACAAATGGCACAGGTCAAAACAACATTTCCTATCCTTAGCAACTGAAGATCAAACCATACGCAAGTTCTCCATATGGCTGTATAAACAAGTTCAATATAAGTTGAGGAAGGAAATTCAAAACTCAAATCTTGAGAGTAATCAGGTCTTAAAGATTCATGCCACCGTAGGACCCCACAAAAGCATTATGCATTTGAACAAATAATCAGATTACAAGTCCAATTATGCCTCAAGCAGAATAGAAAGATTTATTAAGATATATTGAACTGACAATGCATATATACACCTATGATTACATCAGATCCCAATATAGATAGCTCAGAAAGAAAAATCACACACAATGTTGTTAAATTTGTGAGCTGTTGAGAACTGATTGTGACCATGATTTCTACACCAAGGAGAGTGAATGAAAGATATAAGTCAAATCTTATCAAAGTGCTCAAAGAAAACAACCTAGTACAAATCTCAAACGGCAACATACAAATTCCTAAGTGCAACGATCTAAGAGATGGAGTAAGGTGCTGTCCTAGTGAAACTATTTCCTACAAGATTTCTGCATACCTGGTAGTTTTATGTAAGACCTAAAATATTAATAGGAAGGATAAGGTACACATCAAACGTGACTTACAAGCTCTGGAAGATTAGGAGGAAGATTCTGCCTTCAAGATTATTGTTGCGCTCATCTCCCTGCAGAACACTAAAGTACGATTAAGACAAGAAAATGACATGTTGTCTGTAAACATCCGAGCATTGACATTTAAGAGAGCATGTGAGATCCAAATTACAACTAAACTAGCACAATCAGCTGGTTCATCTTATAGCCTAAGGTGTCGTTTAGCCGCATCCCAGATAACTGAATAAAACATCTCTGAATTCGGTATCTCTTTAGTGCACATATCTAAATTCAGTTATGCGTGGACAGCACACCTGTATCTGAATCCAAATTTCACTGATTCAACAAGAAAATTTCCTACAGAGCTGTGGACTGCACACCTTCCAAATTTCACGAACCGGTCATATATACCAACCAGATTTTTTTTAATTTGGCACAGTTGACAAATGAAAAAAATCCAAAACATTTCACTCAAAGCATTTACGGATGATCAGAGAAGGATATCTATGTGCTTATCGAAAAAAATGTGAATGGAACGAACCCATTCACAAGGTTGCTGCTATCTAATGCTACACTAGATTTGCAATTACTCATACCAAAGAAGAGAAAACACTACCTGCTCTAGCCACATTGACAATTTGCTGAGCCTCCTGCTCCGCTGCCAGCAACTGCTGTATCAAGTCTGGCACCTGTTCGCGTCCATCTCTCAGCTCGTTGTAGGTGGGCACGATGATGCTATACGCGTGCTTGCGGGCTTGCGGCCCTCCGCTGCCTCCATGGACGTCTGACTAGCCACAGCACCGGATCTCTCCCTTCTCAGCCATGGGTTAGGGTTAATCACAGGTTCATGGCCATGGCAGGAAGCCAATGTTAGGGTTTGAGGGCTTACCCATGAGCACGCGGCCAGCCGCTGACGCGAACCACGTGCTAGGAACCAGTCCCCGCTGTCTGCGCGCCGGAATCCTGCCGCCGTAGCGGCTCGCGCACCGGAATCCCACCGCTGTCGCAGCTCGTGTGCCCAGATCCAGCCGCCACCACCATCCACGCGCTCCGATCGAGCCGCCACCACCGTCCACGCGCTTCGATCGAACCGCCACCACCACCCGCGCGTCGTAATTCCGCCGCCGCTGCCGCCGCCATACGCATGCCCGGAACCAGCCGCCGAGAGAGAGACTGGAGAAGAAGAGATGAGGAGCGGACTGGAGTCGGGCTCGGGTGGGGGTTGGGCTTGGCGGACGTTAAGCTCGCATAGGCCACAATGAATCGTGTCCGTGCGACTTCGGTTTTTTTTTATTTTGGCGACACAATACATATTGCACAAGACAGATAAAAGGGGAAGTAGAAAAAAAATAATTCCCTGGCTAGGTGATAGTGACGTAGCTCAATAGGATGAGTCGCTGATATGCCTACATATTAGTGACGCGTCCAAACAACATGCGTCGCTTTTATTACCCGTGACGTGTTTTGTTGAGAAGAGTCTGTATCAGTGACGCGTCTACATAAAACGCGTCACTTTTCTTATCAGTGACGCGTTGTTCACCCGCGTCACCAATACGACCATATATCTGTGACACGCCTGAGCAATACGCGTCACAGGTTTTATCAGTGACGCGTTTTCTTTGCAAGAGTCACTGATATATTATTATTAGTGACGCATCTTGTTCCTAGAGCATGTGCAGCGACTAATCAGTGACGCGTCTTGTTTACCCGCGTCACTAATATTCTTTTAGTGACGTGTTTTGTTTCTGAGTCACTAATTGAGGCGTCACTGATAAGCTTTTCTGGCATAGTGGGAGTCACAGTTGGAGGAGTGCCCAGAGTGTGCCCGAGGTGGCCTAGGTGCTGGTCTACATCAAGGCCATGCCGAAACTGGATCAGTGCAAGAAGATGATGGACATGGGGGCTTTTCTCAACCAGCACATCGACAAGCTCAAGGAGCAGCTGCACAAGGCGCGAAGCGAACCTGCAGCCGCATCTGCCTCAGTCGACAGCCGGATCCGAGGCCTGGTGCGCTCGTGTTCCTGTGCCTGGGCGCATGTCGCGAGCCGCTGGTGTCCAAGCACGCCGCGACAGAAGTGCTTCACGGCGCACGGTCGCATTGGAGTGCACGTCATGGCAGCTTGCCGGGGAGAGGCTTGGGTAAGTCAATAGTAGCCTACCCTCCGTCCCTTGCCGAGTCTACAGTAGTGTAATTTGCTTTTTCTTTCACTTGCTTGCTCACCCGCTTACACCACTGGAATAGAACTTACGAGGCCCAGACTCCAGCCAACTTTTTCTCTATGGGCTTGGCACTCCAACTAAACTATCGATAGGAAGCGAAGTAGCTTGGAGAAGCAGGACTACATGTCAGTTCAAATGGATTAAGGACCAGCTTAAAGATAACTGCCAATATGATCGCAAGCAATCCACTGGAGAGAGTAGAGTGAGTCTAGTTTTCTTCCCTACCACCTCTACCTATCAAATCAATAGAGCAATTTCTCGTTGTCCTGTTGGGGTTAGTCCCACATCGGTAATTGATGGTGAGGAGCACAACATATAAGGTGGGGCGGTCCTCACCTATAAGACTAGTCTTTTGGGTTGAGCAAGGCCCATGACCTTGATATGTTGTGGCTTCGTGGACCTAAGGGGGAGCAGCACCGGCAGGTGGGCCGGGCCAGCTCTAAGGAACCTAGCAGCACCGGCTAGATGGGCCGGGCCCGGTTCTAACAATTGGTATCAGCTCCGAGTTCAATAAGAACCCACAACAAACCCCGGGAAGAAAGGTCACAGGTGGCAAGGACCACCCTGATGTGTGACTACGGGGGAGATTGTTGGGGTTAGTCCCACATCGGTAATTAATGGTGGGGAGCACAACATATAAGGTGGGGCGGTTCTCACCTATAAGACTAGTCTTTTGGGTTGAGCAAGGCCCATGACCTTGTTATGTTGTGGCTTCGTGGACCTGGGGCGGTCCTCACCTATAAGACTAGTCTTTTGGGTTGAGTAAGACCCACGACCTTGATATGTTGTGGCTTCATGGACCTAAAGGGGAGCGGCACTGGTAGGTGGGTCGGGCCAGCTCCAAGGAACCTAGCGGCACTGGCTAGATGGGCCGGGCGTCCCACATCGGTAATTGATGGTGAGGAGCACAACATATAAGGTGGGGGCGGTCCTCACCTATAAGACTAGTCTTTTGAGTTGAGCAAGGACCATGACCTTGATATGTTGTGGCTTCGTGGACCTGAGGGGAAGCGACACCGTCTGGTAGGCCGGGCCAGCTCCAAGGAACCTAGCAGCACCGGCTAGATGGGCCGGGTGCCTTGGTCACCACGCTCGGCGGGAGCCTGCTCTGTGATGCTGCCGCAAGACTGATTGTGACTTTTGGACGAGGGGAAACTCTCCGAGGTCACCTTTTATTACTGTAAAAAGCCCCATAAAATGTTTGTTGTCAAAACATTAATAGTTCACCCTACCTTTTTGAACATAGCTACTGGATAGAATTTGTCGTGTGTCTGAAACACCTTAACACATCAAATTCATACAAGTTCAAGTCTGAAGAAAGTGGCTCACATGATTGCAAGAAGCAAAAACTCTTACCTTAAATTTCTCATTCACTTATGTCATTGGAGTGACACAAGCATCACCTGTTAGCTAGGTTATAACCCCCCAGGTCATCAAGCGAATCGAGCGCGACGCAGCCTTGGCGCTGGCGACATTGTGTGACGTGGACACCTAGGTGGTGGTATACTGCGATGGGAAGTCACAGCTGGAGGTGTGGCCAGACGTGCCCAAGGTGGTCTAGGTGATGGCCCACTTCAAGACCATGCCGAAGCTGAACCAATGCAAGAAGATGATGGACATGGAGGGCTTTCTCAACTAGCGCATCCACAAGCTCATGGAGCAGCTGCACAAGACGCAGAGCAAACCTGTAGCTATAGCTGCATGAGACCACAGCCGGATCCAAGGTCTGGCGTCCTCCTGTCCATGTGCCTAGGCTCGCGGTGCAAGCTGCTGGTGTCCGAGCATGCCACGGCAGAAGTGCTTCATGGCGCACGCCGCCGCACTGGCAAGCAAGCCGTGACTACTGGCCAGTGAGAGGCTCGGGTACGAGTACAGGTATATATGGCTGCTGGAACAAGACACATGACACAACTATTTACCACACCCACACACACCCACACACGCGCGTGCGATAATTACAGGGCTAAATTTAAGCCCCAGTGAGACTAAATTTGCCATTTGGTGGCCCAGTGCCTTTATTTCATTGTTTGATCCTATCTGATTATAGTAACAATGATACTGACAGTGATCCATCTTGTTTTCTCAGGTGCGCCAGGTTGCTGGGCACCCTGAATGTGCAGGTGTGGCTAGGCGTTGACAAGCTGCCCAATTGGCACGAGTACTTCCAGTGGTGGAAGCCGAAGAACTGTCCACTCTCGTGCCATAACTCAACGCTGATGGCTACGATCTGCTTGAGGTCAGTACTCAGTCCGTAGTTAATAAATTTAGACACAGTCATGCTCTGTCTTCTCTTGTTTAAATAAAACATATGAGTTAGAAGTCACAATGTGTAGCTGCAATTGAACTGCGCCAATAGTTAGATTTTTTTTTTCAAATCACAGTTTATATTTGGAGTTGAGACTGGTGGTTGTTTTGAAGGTACATGGAGCACTTGATAAAGCCTATAGTAGGATTGCTACTATAAGCTTCCCATGGTGAGTACTAATGCGGATTGCTACCATGGGTGGAGGATTTGTATGGGCTGGGGGATCGACTTTTTGGCATTGGTTTCTGATTTTTCTCCCTGCTTGCGTTTGAACTTTCTGCAGGTGTTCGGTGACCTGTATCCCAGCGCAATGCAACTTCAGATGGTTAGCGTTGCCTTGGTGCTGAAAGCCATGGGCTACGGAATGCAAATTATCTTGCTGCCCCCGCTCTGATTACAGAATAGTAAGCCATCCTATACATTTGCCATGTGGTCATTCTTTCATCTAATCTATGGCCTCTGATTTTTCAGCTCAGGTCAAGCAAAAGGGAATGCCCAAGATTGGTGGAAAATGATCGTTGGAGAACCTTGTCATGCATGATGCATCGGTTGGAATTTCGGTATGCTTAATTAATAAATTTTACTTTCCGCTCTGCCTACGCATAACCAGCCACCGTGCCTTTTCAGTTTACTGTGAGCTGAAAGCATATCCTATAAACCCCTCACTGTATACAGAAAAGACATGTTCAGTTAACCTCTCAAAGGAGATTTATGTGTTTTGACTTATTTCTATGTCACTAGGACAGTGTTTGATTTGCATCATAGCTTCCATCAACCTGTTTAAATATTGAAATGAAATACTGTACTTTTTAATGCCTAGGTGTGCAATATGAAGTTTGATCGTTTATTTCAGAAATTGGATGTGTGAACCGGAGTGGATGGTTAAGCCTTGTCATTTAGTATGTTTCATTAAATAAGTTTCAGGCTCTGCAACTGAGATGCATAATAAAATACTAATGTTTAATTTAACTTGTCGAATAAAAGCTTGTTCAATTGCATCTGGACATTGTTGACATGAAATTTCTCATGTCTCCATATTCACAACCTGTATCTCTTGGTGCCCAGGCATGGAAGATATGGTGGACACTGCCAACAATGACATATGTGAAGGAGAACAGAGCACTGGCACCATCCGCGGCCCTCTGTTCTCTGGGACAAGGACAGATAAAAGGCTTCGGTTGAAGGTGTGGCCCGTAGAGTTAGCTAAGTACTTCAAATTTGATAGAATTAACTTTGGACTTAATGTGACCTGTAGCGTTAGATTCTATTGGGTAAACACTTTGTTGGCTAAGTGTGCGTTAATCTCCTTTGGTTGACAATTTATGAGGGAGGTTCATACTTGTAAGTATTTCTTTGTTTTTTTACTTGAGGTTAAAATTATTTTTTCATGAGTTTATACTATTGATTAATCATTTTTTTTAATTATTTCAGGGTCAGGATATCTTACACATTAACCAGACATACAAGAGGATGGACATAGATGCAGCATAAGCTCATTATAAATAGATGGATCATGGTTGGTGTGATATATCTCATTCCAAAAACTTGAACAAAACCTGGATTGTCGCATGTTGGTTGAGCACAGGTTAAATAGTGACAAGTTAAATCAGAACTCTTGATTATATTACACATCGAATATAGTGGATTAAATCTGGTCGCCTGGTTGTTTTTAAGTGCATCCCTTAAATGAAACCATAGCAACGCACAGGCACTATACTAGTTATTATAAATATTATGATTGTGTATCATTCTGTTATTATGTGAAGCTATCTTTTCCCTTATGACGTTAAATCTTATCTGCTATCCATTCAACATGTCCTTCAAAAATATGGAGTCCAGACGAGAAAATTCTATGATAGGTCCCACGAAGAACTCTGTAAATCTCCACCATCTAGGTAGAAACAAAAAAGAAACATTACAAAACCATCAAAGCCAAGGAAGCATGCATTGGGAAAGCAAATTGGAGCCTTTGCTGCTCAATGTGCTAAATGTTAGAAATGGAGACTTATTTCAACAAAAGAGAAGTACGTAGAGATTCGAGAACAGGCTGTCTGTCAAAAAGCACGTGAATGGAAGCTTGATGTGTAGTGCGATGACCCATCAGATGTATCTTATGACAGCTGTAAGCTTTGGGCAATTGATAAACCTAATATTGCACGGCTCCCTCAAGGATGGGAAGGTTGGTTAAGATAATTAAGAAGTGAACAAAGCACCAAATTTGCATTTTTCCCGCTAAACCCTGAATTCTGCGATGCTTCGTCAGGCCCGTTTGGTTGTCATTGGCCCGGCCCACGTTCCGCTGATCGTTTGGACCGTACGTAATCGTCGCACGGAGGCGGCAGCAGGCTCAGTCAAGGCTCGCTCAAGCCCACGAGCCCACGCTCCGCTTATTTGGGCTCCATTCCGTTCAGGGCCGCAACAGACTTGAGCGGACGAGACTAGCTAGTTACGGGCCGTCGTGCCTGTTTGCTTCATCGGCCCATTTTCGACCCAGGTTCGAATTGAATGCGCTATATGCCTTGTTGTCTCATGCTAAGCTGGTGTTATTTTAGGTGTCGTGACTTTTTGCTTTAGTGTAAACACGGCTCATGGCACACTGGTCTACGGTCTACCTTCATGCCATGCTAGCTAGTACAACCATGGTCTGAACTTTTTTGTGTTATGTTGACAGCCCAACCTAGTAGCGGGTTGTGCATGGATAAGATATTAATTCCTCCTCATTTGGCTTCATCTCCCCCTCACACATGGTGTACGTGTCACCCAAGTGGCATTCGACCCATCGGCCTCCTCTTGGCCATGATGTCGTCTCTTCTCTTGCCCTGCCGGATGTCGCCTCCACTCCTACCAGTCGCCTGCCTCTTCTTCCCTCCCCACTCCGCCAGTTCCCGCAAAGCCACCTTCTCATCACCTTGAATGATCATAAAAACCAATGATATATAGGATTTTGCTTGTGATCCTTTGCTTGGTCCTACCATTTTCATGGTCCAACCAAAAGAGTTATTTTTTCATTTCCCGCCAGTTGGAAATATGCATTATTGTTGTTCCCAAAAGAACATTCATTACATTAGCCCGCTCATAGTTTTTTATTTCCTCCTCTCGAAGCAGCTTAGTCAAGTGCTCTCGAGATTGAGATAACTATTCTCGTTACGTGTATGTGAAAATACGTACCTCGACGGGAATATCTAAACATCAAGCTATCTTGATATATAACTTGTCAATTTTATCCTTGTCGCTTTGTTTTGTAAGTGATTTGTTTGTAATATTCAACATATATATAGTTCTGTCACACATAAATGAAACATCCAATTTGCTCTTTGCCAGAGATATACATGTTAAAATATCCCTTCACGCCCACGCATCAATATTTTGCTATTACATGACTAGGTGATATGCAGTGTGTACGTAGCTTGATGGCTCCATATCACCTTGATTTCAATGTAAGCGAAGTCCTTCCCCAGGCAAGCATGCCTACCGGCGCCGAACGATGTGTAGGAGAACTTGCCAACTTTGTCCTCCTCTCTCCCCGGACCAAACCTACTTGGATCATACACATGTGGGTCCTTGTAGATGTATGGCAGGCTGTTGCCGACTGCCATAGATGTCACCAAGGTATGTCCTTTAGGGATTCCATAAACATTGCCTTCTCTTGAGCGCATGTTGAAGCCCTTGCGCGCGTGACGGAACAACATGATTGCTGGTGGGTGCAGCCTCAGCGCCTCCTTGATGCAGCAATGCAAGGTGACCATCTCCTGCAACATGTCGTAGTCCAGGTGGTGGCGCTCCCTGTGCCGGCCGACGATCTCCCTCTGCTCTTCCACGGTGTCCGGTAGGTGGTGGTCTCTTCCATCGTTACTGAGCAGGCAAACTCCCGTCCAGACGCCGGCGCTGGAGGTCGTGTGCTGCCCTGCGAACACCATGCCGATTAGTAGCCCCGCGATCTCACTCTCCGTCAAGGGCCAGCCGTTGTTGATGTAGTTGGAGTCTACGAGTCTCTGCAGCATGTCGTCGTTCTTCTCGGCTAGGCGGCCTGAGTTCTGGCATGATCTCACCGCCTCGTGGATAATCTCCCCAAGCTTAGAGCGAGCCTTGTCGCGCCGGCGGTGCCGCGGGATAGGGAGGTGAGGGAAGAAGAAGCTGATCATGGAGGAGGCATTGTCGAAGAGCTCTTTGAGGAGTGTGGCTACTTGGTCAAACATGTTTTCCTGGATATGCTTTCCGAGGAAGCACCTAATTGTGATGACAAGGATCAAGTGCCCAATCTCATGTTTTAGATCAACAACGCCATGTTGCCCCCATTGTGCAAAGTAATCCTACACATTTAATTTTGTGTTAATTAGCTAAGTAATAAACAACATGTATGTGTGAATAGCTTATTACGTACCTCCACCTCTTGAACCATAGCATCAACATGGTTTCTCAAGTTCATCGGCTTTATCGAGTCCATGCAGAAGCTGATCTGCCTACTCCTGGTAGTCAAGTCCACATCAAACATAACCTCTCGGCCAATAATGGGCACAGTGAATTCGTAGATATTCGCCTGTCTGATCTCCGACTCTGAGCCTTGGAAGAAGTGAGCTGTGGCCTCTGGCCCAACCAGAAAGGTCACCTTCTTCACCCCAAAGAGGCTTATCGTGAACACAGTGCCCAGCTTTTCGTGCAGGCCATGGATCACAGTGCGGGGACCTCTGTTTAGGAGTGTAGGCAGAGAAGCAATCAGTGAAACCACACTCACAACGGGTGGAAGTGCTGGCCCTTTTTTGTTCAGATTTTTTCTTTGTAGGACGATCATTTTAGTGGTGATCAGAAACAAAAGTGCTATGGTGAGACATGCTGCTGGTACATGGACGGTTGTTAAATCCATGTCGCTGACTCTCTCCGTGCAGCAATGGCCGGCGGAGTCGGTAAGATGCAGTGGAGGAGCCAATCAACCAGCAGCTAGCCTGCACACATATATATAGTAAGTAGTGTAATGCATGGTTGATGAATTAGACAGTTATAAGTTGGATGTGGAATTTATTAATGGAGAGTAACTTTCCAACAAAATTTATTTTGTTGGACTAAAAAAAAGTGCCCACATAGTAGATGACCATCTATATGTAAGATAAATTTCAAGAGAGAGATACATAGTGAATGGACAGATATAATATATGCTCGTTCCCACATTTTCAGCTTTGTTCGGTGTATTGTTCCCTCCATTATTAAAAGATAATAATGGCCTAAGGTAGAAATGTTTGAACTAGAACAAGGCTATTCATGTTCAGTCCATAATAATGACTGACATTAGTGGAGCGAGTCTCCATATGTAAATTCATGGCATCCTGCTGATTCCTACAGTTTTTATTTCGTCATTTTTGTTTATGTTCGTATAATTTGTAACCATAAAGCACCTCCCAACTAAGAATATTAATATTATGAAAAGAGAATATGATTATTAATCTTGATTGATCTTTAGAACACTTGTCAAGAAATTTCATGCGACGTCTAGTCACACATGGATATTTAAGATAGACGAGGATCCTCGCACCAAACAAAACATTTCATGAAAAAGAAGTGTTGTTCCCATCCCATTGCACTACACAGCCACACATGTATATATGGTAAGTAGTTGGCTAGTAAGTAGTTCTCATATTCGAATTATTTATATAAAATAAAGCAAAAAAAGTGATGGTAGAAAAATAGAATGTCGCAACACACACAGACATGTACACTTAGGTTCTTAATTCTACCTAGCTGGGTAATCATTCCATAAACCACTTAGCTATAGTTTGCTCTACAAAATAAATGAGAGAGAGAGAGAGAGAGAGAGAGAGAGAGAGAGAGAGAGAGAGAGAGAGAGAGAGATGA
>DXKC01008794.1:0-12965 GCA_031170775.1 Cymbopogon citratus
CGTTTTATCCAGCTTGCAAGAATGGGACCCATGATTAACCACTCATCCAAAATAAAATAACTGATGATTCATAACTGACTAATCTTTGCTGCGAGGTTAAAGGTTCCCTTCATGATGTTCAATGACATTCATGTGAATAACGTCACAATATTGGGATGCATAGGTCCTTTCCCTTGGCATTGCTTTCTCACCATGTATCTGTGACGGGAAACTGATGAAAACTTAACAAATTGTTCCTTTGCATATATGTTTCTCTTGTTGGTTTTGACGTTGAAAGAGCTTATATTCGTTATCAAACTGACAAAATGTATTCAAGATATATATAGTAGCTAGAACCATGAATCCATACGTAAGCAGATAAAACATATACTGTACTTAATGCTGTGTTGAGAACAAAGAGGATTTGACTTGCTGGATTGATTTTAATCTGTCGTGTAAAAAAAAATATTGTAGTTTTATAGTGGGAACTAGTCAGGAAACGCTTTGGTACTGACGTACACAGTACTTTGAACGTGAGTTCAATTAACTTGCAGCCGAATGTTGCTATGCTGCCGTATGTCCATGTTCCAATACATGCATGAGGTGCATGCATATGCTGAGCTGCGTACACGCATGCTGCTGTTTTGCTTGGGTACGTCCTTTATTCAGTATGCGGAGCGAGCGCTGCCGCCGGCATGCGAAGATGCAAACGTGCCGCTGCGTTGGTCTTTCCATCCGGCCGGTCCTCCTGGTGGTTGGTCGCGACGTCGGCGACGATGTCGGTGTTGGCGTGGATGGTGCTGTCGGCAGCGTGGCATCCAAATGGTGCAGCGAGCGTTGTTGCCACCATTGAGCAGTGTTTTCCAGACGCGCGCCGGAGTTCTCTCTCGTGCAGGGCCACCTTCCGTGCGCCTTCATCTTAACTTGGTCGTCGCCGAGGTTGTGTCATGCGTGGCTATATCTTTTTTTAATGCCTCTCATCTGGGTATAGCTGTGTAGCATCCGTTCATACATACTCACACCCAGCCTACACATGCACACCACACACAATACACGTGTACAAACAAACCTACACACAGACCTATCCCTCTTAATGAAAAACAGTGAAGTGTCCCCGTCGCGAAAAAAAACTACACACGGACCGAAGACCACGTCCTTCTTGATATCACTGAAATCCATCGACTCTGTAGGTGAGGGGGACGTCGCGTTCCCCTTTGGCATCACGCATGAGAGGCAGACACCTGACACAATCAAGCGGATTAAATCTGGGGGAAAACCCCATGCCACACCCGGCGATTCTTGGGAATCGAACGCGTGTGGGTGGCCTCCGCAACTGGAGAGCTCACCACTGCGCCATGAGCACGTTGGCGCGTGGCTATCCTCTTGCATGTGTAGCATCGGATTGGTTGGCCCCACCCTGGCGCACTCGCTCTGACAGCGCACGGAAGGCAAATGATGTTTAGCGCATCGCTCTCCCGGTGCCTGTTGCGGCTGCCTCGACCTGTAGTGCTTGCTGTGGCCCAGCTTCAGGGGCGTGGTGCCGCCGAAACCCACTGTGCATGAGGTGGAGCCTAGGAGCGGTGGCGGAGTGAGGAGCAGGCAGGTGGCGACGGTTCTACCCTAGACAACGGTGGCTGTTTGCCTTATGTACATAACAATACATTTGGCATAAGAAGCCTTTCACTTTATTGTTTTGCTAGTGGCTGTATAATAGAATGCTTAAATCTTTTATTAGATACAAAATTAACAAAAATCTAAATGCAAATTTTCATAATTCAACTCTTTAATTCGAGGAATCCATTAAGTATGGCTTATTTTAAAACTTCTTAAACTATGAACACGAGTAGTACTTTTCGATTGGTGAAGAAAACTAAGAGCTATTACAAGCTGAAAGCCTATAGTAGTATTACTTCTATGACAGGTAGTCTGAGCATGCAAACATATAAATGAACCTACAAATATTTGAAGGAGTCATGAGGGCTTGCATGCTTTGCCAAATCATGAGTGTTGCTACATCAACAAAGCTCAAGTAGTTATTTTCAAAGTTGTTTCTGATACTTTTGTGTTTTCAACTTCTGCTACATTAAGAAGAACGAACAAGGAGTCAGAACAAAATCATAGAAGCATCAAGATTCATTCCATTTCCATCATGAACATAAAGCTCTATGGCTTGTACAATTGAGTTTATTGATGATGTACAGTCAGCAATTGATCATATTACACATACAGAGTGCATTGTTCACTACAGATGATAAAGTAGCAGAAACGTTTCTGCGCCAAGTTGATAGTGTTGCTATATTTTATAATGCAAGCACACAATTCTCTGATGGGTATGTTGGATTGGGTGCTGAGGTTGGCATAAGAAGAGCGCGCATACATGCTCGCGGGCTTGGGGTTGTTGAAGATATCTTAACAACACGTTGGATCATGCAAGGGAGTGGGCAAGTGCTGAACGGTGACATGGATATTGCATATACACCCATAAGAACCTTCCTTTGCAATCAGTGTAGTTTGTTCATCTCCAATGTCTCATGGAATTTTCATAGTGCTCATATTGGGCAATCAATCATCACACATATATATATACGAGGTTGCAGCCCCATGGGGTATTTAATTAAGCACTACATGCCATGGCTGAAGCATGTAAGATGCATTTTATTCAGCTTGCAAGAATGGGACGCATGATTAACCTATCATCCAAAATAACTGATGATTCACAACTGACTCTTTTCTGCGAGGTTAAAGGTTTCCTTCATATTGTTCAATGACATTCATGTGAACAACGTCACAATATTGGGATGTATAGGTCCTTTCCCTTAGCATTGCTTTTTCACCATGTATTTGTGACGCCAAACTGATGAAAAACTTTACAAAATGTTGATTTGCATAGATGTTTTCTCTTGTGTTGGTTTTGACGTCGATGGTTATATTCGTTATCGAACTGACAAAATGTACTCAAGATATATAGTGGGCTAGAAAGGCTGAATCCATATGTAATTAAGCCGATAAGCATATCCTGTAATTAATGCTGTGTTGAGAACAAAGTGGCTTTGACTCGCTGGATTGATTTTAATCTCTCGTGTAAAAATAAATTGTATAGTTTCGTAGTGGGAACTGGTCAGGAAACACAGTACTTTGAACATGGAGGCCGTGTTTAGATTGAGGCAAAAGGCTAGAAGTTAGAATTCTAGGCATTATAGCACTTTTGTTTTTATTTGACAAATATTGTCCAATTATAGATTAATTAGGCTTAAAAGATTCGTCTCGTGATGTCCAACTAAACTGTGTAATTAGTTGTTTTTATCTACATTTAATGTTCCATGCAAACGGCTAAAAATAGATGTGATGGACAGAGAGTGAAATTTCTAGCCTTTAGCCTGAAATCTAAACAAGGCCGGAGTTCAATTAGCTTGCAGCAGAAGGTTGCTGTGCTGGCGTATGTCCATGTTCGAATACATATATGCTTGAGGTGCTTGCATATGCTGAGCGGTCATCAGCGCTGCTCCTATATATATGCGTGAGCCTGTACAACGCATGCTACTGCTGTTTTGCTTGGTGAAGGACACGTCCTAATTTATTCAGTAAGCGGAGCGAGCGCCACTGCCGTCGGTAGGAGACGAGGGCATGGGAAGATGCAAACGTGCCGGCTGCCGCTCTCTCCATGATGGCTGCAGGTCGCGGGCGATGTTGGTGTCGTCGGCATGGAATGGATGGTGCGGTCGGCAAATGAGGCATCCAAATGGTGCATCGAGCCGAGCGTTGTTGCCACCATTGAGTAGTGTTAATTTTTCCTCGAGTTGCCGGCCGGCCGGCCAGAGCGTACGTGGACGAAGATTCATAGCCACCGCCATGCATGCGCAGCTTAATTACCCACGGCCGGCAGGGGATCGTCATCGTCGCCGCTTGGACTCCCCAGCTTGCTTCTGCTGGTGGAGATCGTTTTCTCCAACCTTGCCGCCCTAGCTAAGTCTTCTCTCGTGCATGGCTCGCTCCGGAACGGCGCACTCGCTCTGACGGCAGAAGGCAAATTAAACGCACCTCTGAACACTTACGTACGTGCCCTAACATTTTGGTGCATCGGCCTCCCCATACAGCTAGCAACATGCATCATGTTGCGGCTCCCTGGACGTCCAAGAGAATTAAGGTTTCGGCCCCTAGCAATTTAGAGGCACTTTTAGTGCACTGGGTGAACAGTTAAAATGAGCTTGTGAATATATGCTATTTGCTAGGTGACACGACGGCATGCATTCCACTGGTGTCCCGACTTACGAACCTTAGCTGCATGCACATCAACACAGACACGCACACCACACACGCGTTGCATGTGTTTGTGTAAGGAACACCATCACAATAGGTGAAAAGTAGAAATAACACAATATATATAGATGGCTAACTTCACATCCATCTATTTCTCACCATTCGCAATGTAACTTTAAGCAGCAATAGGCCAACAATTAACTCTATGACGACACTTTTATTCCTTTTCTAAAATTCTTATAAATAGGAGATACACAAACAACTATTTACTCTCACAAAGAGGGGTAGGAATAAAAAGGATATGAATGGGAAGATGAATTTTGAGTGTAGGGACAATGACGATTCCTTGCTCCTATAACCAAATCAGGGTATTACTTCACTAAGCACTTACTTATTTCTATCATTAGGATCTCTTCAGAAAATTGACACAGTATAAATTCTTGGAATTCGGTGACAAAACCCTATTCAGGCAACCTCCTTTACTACTAGTCATGTCAAAACTCTTGGAGTTGGATTAGAGAAAAATGGTGGGTGGGATAATGGCTTTCCCATCGATGTCATACCACACAACTTGACATTCTCCTTATTCTTCCATCCCTGTAGTAGTTTCATAATTTCAAAGTTAGGATACACATCCTTCAACAGTTGCAAACCGAGCTTATATGGATATAAAAATAAAAAAGAAACAACTCACATTGTGTGGATATTGATGCCACTGAAAATGACCACACTTGGGGAAGGGTCAGCTGGTGGGAGGAGCATCATAATAGACTCGCAATAATCATTTGCTCTATTCTCTAGATATTCAACGCATCCTTGGCATATTCGGAGTGGAAGGTCGTATCCTTGATATCGACATCAGCCTGCACAGTAGAACTGGAAATATGTGCATAAGTGTCATTTCTGTGCACTAAAACTGTAAAGGAAAAATGTGTGTTCGGTATAGAGTCCGTTGTTTTGGTCTCACAATTTGTGTGCAAAGTTTGGGACACTAGATGACCAAGGGCAGTGTTGCACACACAAGTTCCATTGGCATGTGCAAGAATAGCGAAGTTGGGGAGAAACACCGCAAACTATGCATTAAATAGACAAATTTCAAAAATGTAAATAACTAAGTGTATTGAGTTCAAGACACTATCCTTCCTGGAAATCAAAGAAAATGAGAAGCGGAGGGCATATTCGCCTTGTTGCATATGGATCTACGTAGCTGTATACTTTCTTTATCCACTTTGGGCAGAACCTTGCAAACGGAGGAGACAAAACTAGAACAAGAAAATACCAAACCATTATGACCTAATTTTAGGTGAAAAGATACCTATATCCTGCCAAACTTGCAGGTTTGGAAGACCTAGTAAGACACAATTGAACTATATTTTGGAAGACAAGAAAGCAGAGAGGCAAGAGACACCATTTTTTTAGTCTTGCAGCTCCCTTTTCAGATGGAACAAATGTCAGTTTCCTTGTCCTCTTCTTGGCATAACAAGAGAATGCTTGCTTCACCTTTGAGCATCTTAAAAAAGGTGAAGTAAATTGCTTGATTTAGTCCCATAACAAGAGCATCCCTTTCTGTGCTCAATCTATCCATATTTGTTCTTAATACCGGACATAGGAGCCTCAAATGCACTCAACACACACACCAACACGTTTTGCGTGCGTGTGTAAGGAACACAATCACAACAGGTGAAAAGTAGATAGAACATTATAGAGATGGCCAACAGACCAATAAACTCAAATACAACAGTCTTCTTCTTTATCTAACATCCTTATAAATTGGAGACACATAGACAATTATTTACTCTCACCAAACCAGGAATCACTAGAATAAAAGAAAATATATGAATGGGATGATGCACCTTGAGAGTAGGGACATTGACAATTCCTATTGGCTCCTATAACAAAATCAAGGTACTAATTCAGTAAGAACTTACCAATCTCTATCATTATGATGTCTTCAGAATATTGATTAAACCTATCAGCCTTCTTTACTAATAGTCATGTCCAACAGTTGTGGTTAGGTTATGGGAAATGGGTGGGTGGGGTATTTAATGTTGATGGGCGTTTTTGATTCACCGTGGTGAGCAAAGATGTTTGCGATGGTTCAAAAGTCCTGGTTAATGCTGCCTTAGTCATGGTGGACGCCCGTGCCTGCCATGGTAAATCATTAACCGTGGCGGGCATATGAGGAAGCCCACCACGACAAATTGTTTTGGAAAAAGGAAAAAGGGAGAAAGCTCACACGGTTTGCATCTGGGTCGCACCACGATGGACGTAGCGCCACTGCCGCCGACTAGTGGCAAGGTGAAGGAGGATGGTTTCACCACTGCCAAAGAAGAGGAGGCTAGATGCACCAACGCCGAGGAGGAGGAGGCCGGACCCGCCGCTGCTGAAGAGGTGGAGGTCGGATCATCAGCAAGGAAAAGGAGGCCGGATCCGATGTTGTTGAAGAGGAGGAGGCCGGATCCACTAGCGCCGAGGAGGAGGAGGCAGGGTTCGCAGCTGTCGATGAGTAGGAGGCCGAATCAACCAGCGCCTAGGAGGAGGAGTTGACTGAATCCTTCACTATCGGAGGAGACTGGATCCACCTGCACAGAAGACAATCGAGGAAGCTGGATCCGCCATCGTGGAGGCGAGCGAGGCCGGTCTGCCTCTCATGGTCGCGAGGAGGAGGCGCACCGATCCCGCCTCCCTGGCCACGCTACCGCCAGATCCCGAGTTGGCCTTTTAATGGAAACCACATGCCGCTACTGGGCAAGGAATCGCGGAGGAGCTCACCACTGGGGTAGAGGAGCTCATGCATCGGCTGCTGGCGTGGGAGTGGTGGGGAGTTGGGAGAGGGAGAGGAACATGTGAGTGAGAGTTGAGGAGAGGGGATGAGAGAAGAGAGGAGAGGGGATGAGAGTGTGTGAGAGGGAGATGAGTGGTAGAGTGGAGTGGTACCGTCAGGCGTCAGGCATCAGGTGTGGAGCGTGGAGAGTGTGGAGTTGTTTAGCTCTTAAACTAAGTCCTCAATTTATACCAGACTCCTATCGTGGCACCACCGGGCCATTTGGGATTCGATCTTTTACTGTGGTGGGCCTTTTAGTGTGACTGCCTCGGAGATGCCTGCCACAGTTAATAGGGTATTTTCCATGGCATGCATCTTAAGATGATCGCCACGGTAAATTGATTTTTCGACGCCAGCAAAAGTGCCCGCCTCAGTAAATAAAAAATGCCCCCTCAGTTAATCGCAAGAATTATTAACCATGGTAGGCAAAAATTGTGGCCACCACGAAGGCCTCTCGCGGGGTGGCTTGCGTATTTACTTTTGTAGTAGTGACGCATGCTCTTGCCCAATGTAATCACAGTATAGCTTTCACCACAAGCTATACAACGACAAACCATTAACAAGACATGGCTCTCCCCATCGATGTCATACCACACACACTTGACATTATAGTACAACAGTTGTAAACAGATCGAACTACTTAAGGATACAAAAGAAACAACTTACAGTGTGTGAATACCACTAAAGAAAGAAATGTTCCCTCACTTGTTAGGGAAAATGACCAGTCCTTGGGAACAATCATCAGGATGATTGTCATAATAATATCGAAATCTTCATTTTCTCTATTTGCCTGATAATCAATGTCCCCAGCATATTCTGCGAGGAAGGTCATATCCTTGATATCGCCATCACCTCGCACAGTGAAACTAGAAATATATATGAAAAAGTGTCATTTATGTGTACTAAAAATATAAAGGAAAACATGTGTGTGTACACCATAGAGTCCATTGTTTTGCTCTTACATTTTCAGTGTGTCTAGAATGTGCACACTGAGCTTGAATAATTTCAGTTGCAATACTGCTACGTCTAAAAATAATTGGCTATGCAACAGCAATGGTTGCCTACTGTTACATCTAAAATCTTATAGTGAAACAACAGTGTCTCACTACTGTAACATGTGACGATTGTGGTTATGAAACAACAGAATTTCATACCAGTTACATCTGAAATTGTGGACATGCAAAAGCAAAGGTTGACTACCAAATTGTGTATGTAGTCATTATTGTTGGAAAATGGACAAACAATGACAAGCATGGACTGACAGAACCCCCACAATATAAAGAAAATAGGTCCGTTCAAGACTAACAGACTTTACTTGCTAACAAAGTAGATCAACATCGAGACAAGGTATTTCATGGCTATAATGACCGAAGTTCACAAACATTCACGTATTGCCACATAGCATAATAGAACTCCACTCCATAATGACCATAATACTGTTGTTTAAGTGCACATCATTCTCTTGACACCTCCTAGCTGCATAGTATTATCTTGATTAAGGTCTCCTTGCCGTGATACTTCTTCATAAAGTCATCTAGCTTGATCATGTTACGCACTAGCTTATTCATGGTGCAGTAGAGCAGCATGCTTCCTGTACTCTAGCACAGTCGCCTGTTCACAGATATTGTGAAAGAAGAATGAAATGTGAGCAAAAATGAGGAATCATAAATTTTCAGTCAAAATAGGAGTTGCTATAAGAAAACTCTAGAATGGAAACACATACTTTCTCTAGGGATGAAGCCACCATCTCTCTGCCATTCCATGCATCCATGTAATCCATTGTGTACATACCACAATCCAACCTTTTAATAAAAAGGAATAACGAAAATGGGAACATAATAAAAAGGAATAACGAAAATGGGAACATGGAATCAATGGGAGTTGGAGGAGGGACGTGGTAAATTGTGAACATACAAATTATTTTGTTTAGGATATCCTGAAGGGAAGATCCATTCAAAATGAGACACATGATCTTTGAGGAACCCATATTTCATTGTTGTGGAAGCAAAATTCAAAATCTGAAAAATAATGACACAAATAATAAATACACATAACACAAATAGACAAGATCTACTTCAATATCTGTAGAACGAATGCACAACATGTACAAGACACAGAGACATAATGCAAACACAAGGACACTAGATTTTTAGAATCCTCTTGACGAGTATCTTTAAGATTGCCAGATAAATTATATGCACCTCCTCTATCATCACATATGTTGAAATTGACAATAAGAACCACATATATGTTACCTAAGGTATCAAGAGCTAATTCATTCAAGGAGTAACGAATTTGAAATAACTAAACTTAAAAGATGGCATAGTTGTTAGAATGTTTCTTCAAATGACACAGGAACCGACAAGGAAGCCACTTACCAGGTTCATTTTTTTTGAACCGGCCACTTACCAAGTTCTCAGCGCACTTCAAACTTTTAGTATGCTTGGAGGCACTCAAATAGTCGAAGAAGGCAATTTGGCTCATAGACATACTAACACATAGAAGCACTCAGTGGTTCTCAGATATTATCGGAAAGAACATCTGCATAGTATGGTGACGTACAATTAAAAACAATTATTGTGGCACCTGTGAGAACATTGCAAATGAGTGTGGTTGCTTCGTTAATCTATTTCATTAACCAAATAATGTATATACAATTCATGTACTAGATCCATCTTAGTGAAAGAAAATGTTTCGTTAATGTTAGTGTAAATTTTCTTGCAAGTATTATCATGATTGAAATAAGATGGAACAACATTCAAGTAGCCCTACGAAGGAGACAAAAGAATGATGGTACAAAACGAAAAGAAGAATAGCTAAATAAAAGATGGGTTACAGGTATTCAGTTTCAAATGGAAAGTCACAGGCATTGTATCATTACCATTATTTTTGGTGGACCCTGACCCGTTCTTTCTGGTGTGTTCCTAACAATGAAAGTGCCCTACACACTCCGACCCTCCATTTGGAAAAGCTTGTTCTCAAGCTAGAATGATAGACAAGTGGAGTTGAACTTACCATCGAGCTAGGGTATTTCAAGGGTACAATGACCGAAGATCACAAACATTCACATATTACCACATAGCATAACAGAACTCTACTCCATAATTACCACAATATTGTTGTTTGACTGCACACCGCTCTCTTGACACCTCCAAGCTGCATAGCATTAACTTGATTTAGTCTCCTTGCCATCGCACTTCTTCATAAAGTCATCTAGCATAATCATGTTGCGCAATAATTCATGGAGCAGTAGAGCAGCATGCTTCCTATACTCTAGCATAGTCCCCTATGCACACATATTGTGAAAAGAACGAAATGTGAGCAAAAATGAGGAATCAAAAATTTTTAGGCAAAATAGGAGTTGCGCTAAGAAAACTTTAGAATTGCAACACATACTTTCTTTAGGGATGAAGCCACCATTTCCATGCCATTCCATGCATCCATATAATCCATTGTGTACATACCACAATCAAACCTTTTAATAAAAAAGGAACAATGAAAATGTGAACATGGAATCATTGGGAGACAATCACGAGCAGGGACATGCTAAATTGAACATACAAATTGTTTTGGTTAGGGTATCCTGAAGGGATCGAAAGATCCATTCAAAATGAGATACATCATCTTCGTGACACTTGATTTTTAGAATCCTCTTGATGAGTATTTTTCAGATTAGAAGATAAATTATATGCACCCCATCTATCATAACATATATTAAAATTGACACGAAGAACCACATATGTGTATCCTTGGGAGAGCCTGGTTCTGGCAGCCTGGGTATCCTGCTCATTCTTCTGTTCATCCTGCTGGAAGGGATTACCTTGGGAGGGCCTAGATTCAACGGCCGGGGCATGCTGCTCATCTTCACCTCATCCTCCTGCTCATCTTGATGAGTATTTTTCAGATTGGCAGATAAATTATATGCACCTGATTTATCATGACATATGTTAAAATTGACACGAAGAACCACATATGTGTTGCCCCAGGTATCAAGAGCTATTTCAACAAAGGAGTAATGAATGTGAGACAACTAAACTTAAACGGTGGCTAGTTCTTTGAATGTTTCTTCAAATGACACAGGAACCGACAAGAAGCCACTTACAAGGTTCTGAGTGCACATCAAACTTTTGGTCCCCATGCAGGCAAGGCAATTTGGCTCATAGACATCCTAACGCATACAAGCTAGAACAACACATAGCCCTATGCAGTAGACAGAAAAATGATGGTAGAAAAGGAAAAGGAGAATATCTAAATAAAAGATGGGTTACAGGAATTCAGTTTCAAAGGGAAGTCACAGGTTTTGTATCATTACCATTACTAGTAGACCCTAACCCTTTCTTCTTGGTGTGTTGTTTGCTGATGAAAGTGTCTGAAACACTTCCACCCTCCTCTTGGAACAGAGCTGGAATGACAGATAAGTGCACTTCAACTTGTTTTACTTGCTAATAAAGTAGATCAACATCGAGCCAGGGTATTTGATGGGTATAATGACCGAAGATCACGAACATTCACAAAGTGCACATCGCTCGATCTCTTGACACCTCCTAGCTGCAAAGCATTAACTTGATTCAGGTCTCCTTGCCATCGTACTGACTCATGGAGCAATAGTGCAACATGCTTTCCTGTACTCTAGTACAGTCCCTTATGCACTTGTATGGTGAAAAGAAGAACGAAATGAGAGCAAAAATGAGGAATCATAAATTTTGAGGCAAACTAGGAGTTGCAATAAGAAAACTTTAGAATGGCAATACATACTTACTCTAGGGATGAAGCCACCAAATCCGTGCCATTCCATGCATCCATATAATCGTTTGTGTACATACTACAATCAAACCTTTCAATAAAAAAGAACAAAGAAAATGTGAACATTCAATCATTGGGAGATAATAATGTGGAGGGACCCGCTAAATTGTGAACATACAAATTATTTTGTATAGGGCATCTTGAAGGGAAGATCCATTCAAGATGAGACACATCATCTTTGAGGAATCCATATTCCATTGTTGTGGCAGCAAAATTCAAAATCTGAAAAACAATGACACACATATAAATAGACACAAAACAGATAAACAAGATCTAGTTCAACAATTGGAGATGAATGCACAACATGTACAAGAGACAGAGACATAATGCAAACACAAGGTGGCACTGGATTTTCAGAATCCTCTTGATGAGTATTTTTCAAATTGGCAGATAAATCATATGCAGCTCATATATCATCACATATATTAAAACTGACATCAAGAACCACATATATGTTGTCCTAGGTATCAAGAGCTATTTCAGCAAAGGAGTAACGAATGTGACATATAAACTTAAAAGATGGCATAGTTGTTTGAATGTTTCTTCAAATGACACAAGAAACTGACAAGGAATCCACTTACCAAGTTCTAAGTGCACTTCAAACTTTTGGTCCCCTAGGAGGCACTAAAAGATTAAGAAGGCAATTTGGCTCATGGACATACTAACACATAGAAGCACCTAGTGGTTCTCAGATATTATCAGAAAGAACATCTGCATAGTATGGTGATGTACAATTAAAAAACTAGTGTGGCACCTGTGACAACACAGCAAACGAGTGTCGTTGCTTTGTTAATAGTATTTCAATAACCAAATAATGTATATACAACTCACGTAGAAGATCCATCTTTGTGAAAGGAAATGTTTCATTAATCTTGGTGTAAATTTTCTTGCAAATCTTCTCATGATTGAAAAAAGCTCGAACAACACTCAAGTAGCCATATGCAGCAAACAAAAAATTGATGGCAGAAAGGGAAAAGGAGAATAGCTAAGTAAGTGATGGGTTAAAGGAATTCAGTTTCAAATGGAAAGTCACAGATATTGTGTTGTTACACTGTTACTGGTGGACCCTGACCCCTTCTTCCTGGTGTGTTGCTTGCCGATG
>DXKC01008825.1:0-11608 GCA_031170775.1 Cymbopogon citratus
AGCGTTAACGATGAGGTTGTGTATGCTAAGGTGGAGCTGAAGAGGGTCCAGAATGAGGCCGAGAAGGCTAAGGACGAGAGCGTCAAAGCTCGGGATGGGGAGAAAAAGGTCCTCGAGCGGGTGACCGCGCTCGCGAGCGAGGCTCGAGACGCTGTTGCGCGCATCGAGGCCCTCGAGACCGAGCTCACCCATTTGGTACAGCTTACGGAGCGGCTCCTGGAGCTATTTTCTAGCTGCGCTGAGGTCTGAAAAACCTAGTGTAGTGTGTGGTGAAGCAATCTCTTGCATGCTACACCGCCGATGGTGAGGACGGTCGGGTGCGATGGGGATGCGGAGCTCGGGCGTGGGCTACACCAGCGAGGAGGCGGGATATGGAACCACCCACAGTACCAAAAACCACCTATTCCTATTCCTATCCCAAACTATATCCAAACGCCAAAAGACGAGCAGGAGCAGCGAGGCCGCCTGCTTGCCTGCGGACTGTGGCGGCGGGGGGTCACGCCACTCGGCGCTTGTCAAGCTTCACCGAGGCAAATCGACATCCGTCCCTGCCAGATCCCCACAGCTTTCCAACACGGCCACCGGGGCACTTCAGCTGCATCCCACCCAGTCCCAAACCCCACACTATACTCCGCCGGTCGCCGGAACCGGAGGCACAAGGCAGCCTCCGGTGGCCGCTGCCAATCCTGTTTATCCTGCCATGTACAGTTCCTACTCCGCGGCCGCCTTCGCGCTGAGGGCCGCGAAGCCATCCTTGCACGCCCATTCCTCCTACTCCTACCTCTACCAGTCCCCTTCCCCCCTCTGCCGTCGCGACAACGCCGACGAGCACCGCCACCTCTACCACAACGAGCTCATCCCTCAGAGCCCGTACCTCGCCCAACGCTTCTTGCTCGACGGCTGCCTGCTCCGCCACTCGGTCCACCTCCTCCTCCTTTCCGTGCGGCTCCGGCCCCCGCCGCCGGCGCAGAAGCACCCGCATGCACCCCGATGCTGCCGCCGGCGAGCTCCCATACGATGTTGCCGCAACAGCGGTGGCGGCAGGCAGATGGCTGGACAAGTCTGTTGTCAGGTGGAGGCGCGCGGGTGCCGGTGCTGTGAGAGTTGCGCTGGGAGGCCGGATCTTAGGGCGGTCCGCCGGAGATTGAAAGCGCCCGAGTGCTGTTGCGGCAGCTCCGGGGGTCGGGCCTTGCTTGGAGCTGGTTGCGTACGGCGGGATGTGCCGAGGTTGGTGGGGAGGGCGATGGGGCAGGAGGTGTGGGAGTATGAGGGCGGCCAGTGGCTGCACGGAAGGTCTTCGACGGAATGCCTTGATGATTCGGAGGAGGAAGATGAGGATTGCGGTTTTGGTCAATTGGAGGTTGGTGGGATGCGTTTCAGTAGGAGATGGGAAGATGATGATGTTGATGATGGGGATGGTCATTGTAGGGATTGTTGTTGGAGGAAGGGCCTAGAAAGCTATTACAGTGGTGAGGATGGTGAGGATGTGTACAGTGGCCGGCGTAGAGAGAGGAGCGATCTGGATGAAGGTCTTCATGGTTTCAGAGATTCTGACCGGAGGCGGCGGCAGCGAAGTGAGTACTATGATGATGATCGTGACCTGAGGCGGCAAAGGCAGAGATGGGAAGGGAGGGATACGAGGAATTTTGTATCCAATGATGCAGTTGGCACAAGGAGTGTTGAAACTAGAAGGTACTGTGATGATGGAAGGGAATATAACTGCAGAAGAGAAAGGAGGGACTTCAACTCTGATGATGTAGCCGATGTCAGGAGGGCTGGTCGGTATGCAGAGGATGCAGGAGGATTTGATCGGAGAAGAGAGAGTAGGGATTTTGAGATTGACGATAAGGTTGAGATGAGGAGAGAAGGCAGGATCCATGGCAATGACCACAGATATGTTTCACAGCACCAGAGAAGAAGTGAAGATACAGATGGGGAGGATGTTTCACTCTTGAGATCACGTCATTGGAATGACAAAGAGATTGGGTACGATGAGCAAGATCTTACTGACCGAAGGTACTACTTTGGGGTGAGATCTCAAAAGTCAGCAGGAGCATCTTCATTGCATGAGGATGATTCAAAGAGGGCTTCAAAAGTTAGGAGCCCATTCGATGCTGGACATAAAGGGCAGAAGGAGAATTCAGCCTCAAGTGTGAGGTGGCATGACAATGTAGGTCGACGAGCTGAGCAGATATCTGAAGAGAGAGACCGACGGCGTTCAGCTGGTTGGTCAAATGATGAGAGAGATGGATATGGTTATGATGATGCGCATTTTGTGAGAGTAAGAGATTCTACGATAGGAAGACAAGATGACAAGTTTATAACTGAGGATGATACTAGGTTTCCATCCAGTTCAAAGAACACATCCATTTTAAAGCATGGTAGCAATGCTGATCAGCAAGCTGCAGTACATAAGGATGGTTCAAGAAAGAGCTCACAGAAGATAATGGAGATATCAGAAGTCCAAGATAATAGCACTGAACAATATTCCAGAGCACAGCGCTATCATCAGGAAGATAAAGAAAACTACACTAAGAATGCATCATCTTCTGTTCAAAATTCTGTGAAAATGGCTAGTGACAGTAGAAGGCAAGTTGATCAGTGCAATGAGGTGAATCAGAACTTGGTCTCAGTCACTGATTCAAGGAAAAACTTGGAGAACCTCAATGTGACAACTGATAGCAGTCGCAATGTCAGCAGGGCCTCTCACTCACTGAGAAATTATGATGAAGTAAACCAGACGGATATTGATGACAGTTCTGCTTCCATACAGAATATAACTCATGTTACAAGAGACAAGAAGAGGATTGTAAACCAACAAGTGATACATGAAACGGATATAGACGTGCAGAATATTACACATGTTGATATTTCGAAGATCCATGCTAGTGATACTTCCACGTCTAGGAGTTCTCAAAGTCACTTGGAAACTAGATCAGACATTACCTCATCCTCCAGTATGGATTTCATTAATAGAACACAAAGCCAGGAAAAAGAAGGGTACCATAATAAGATCTCTGCTAGTGATAGTGCCATGCTTAGGGATTCACAAAGTCATCTTGAGACTGGATTGTATGATCCGTTTCACTCGAAGCCATTGACTAATATTGCTGACAACAAAAGGGAAAGTCAAGGACAAGCTGCACTTAATATTGCCAATGCTACTAATGCTGTTGTAGCTAGCACTTCAGGCACTCATCTCCAAACCAGAATTGATGACCCATTTCAATCACCTTCAGCTGTAGCAATTGGCAGTATGAAAGAACAAATTGATTTTGCTAAGATCCATGCTAGTGATGCTACAGTTGTCAGCACTTCACAAGGTCCTTTGACTAGAAATGACAATCAAGTTCATAAGGCATCAACCGTACATTGGTCAAGGGAGAGACAAGGCAAGAATGGTCAGCAAATTACACAAGTTTCTAGTACAGAACAAGATGATGAAGCAAGAAGTATTTTTCCTGAATCCTCTCAGGATACACATCATAACATGGATTTGATCTGGCAGCAGGCAGACACCAGAAGGATCTCTGAGGACAAAAACATTACTGGTTTGCTCATAGAAAGCACCGAAAAGTCATCATCTATGACTAATGTGGACATGCGACAACAAGCAGCAACAATGGGAAGCTATGACCAAGAAGTAAGGAGTGAGACTACTGCAGGAAGTAGTTTACCAACTGGTTCAAGTGCCAGACAGTCTGTCAAGGAAAGCATGCTAGAATCAGCTGCTCAATTAGAGAAATCATCTACCTTTCTTGTTGGACGGTTTGTTGATGAGCTCCAAAAGGGAGTCTCAGATGCAGACACTACTTCAACAAAGAAAAATGAGAAAGTCATAGTTGATGGTATAGCAAGCTCGTCATCAAGGTCTAGAACAAAAGGACCAGCAGATGAAATGTGGGATGTCCAGAGTACTACTTCTCAAGAGACCTTCAAGACGGCCGACAAGGAGGAAGGTTTCTCAGCTGATGGAGCTACTAATTCTGCCTCTCAAACACCCAAAAATGAATCTGCTCTTGCTAGGAAAGTTCACAAGTCACTCTGGGCTTATGTTGCTGATATAATCCGTCTTGGATTTCTTCAACGTGGTGACTCCCATGATTCTAGTCACAAATCAGTTAAGAAAAGTTCATCTAATAATTCTCAGAGCACAGAGGGTTGGCTTTCTAGTCAGGAACGTGATAATGATGGCACAAAGAAGAAAAATGGCAGTACCAATGCAGAACATCAGCAGCTGATAAAGTTGCATGGTGGTGAACAAGAATCTGGAGTGGCTTCAATGTCAAATGAGGAATATTTGCACACTGGTACACATGGCTTGCAAATATCAGAAACTGTTATTGAACCTCAAGTATGTATATCTGAGGGAGACTTGTTGCCTACAAGTTCTATGGATGATCTACATATATCAGGGGAGAGAATAAAACAAACTGATGTTGGTAAATTACCCGAAGGAAATAGCATAGATGATAGGACTCCAACTTTGCTAGATATCACGATAGGACATTTACCCGAACACAAAACTGCTACTTCGAGGATCACAACAGGTTCTGGTGAGTTTATTACTGGGGAAGGAATGTTGGCTGGCAGCTCTTCTGTGACCATCAGTGAAATGGAAGTTGGTCGCAATGATGATGGAGCTGATTGGATATATGATCCTTCAGGTGCTATAACTCCTTATCATGATCCTCAAACACAAGCAGTAATGCCACATGAGAATACCTCGACTGGTATCCTTGGACCACCAGCATTACATCTGGGAGTTTCTAAAAGGTTTGAAGAGAAGAGTGTCGTGCAAGAGGCCCCACAAATTATTAAAACAGGAGGGAAAGATACAGAATTGAAAAGCAGAATGTTTCAAAGAAATAAACAGGTACTGAAGGATACATTTGATGAATGGGAGGAAGCATACCAGCATGATGCTGAGCAGAGAAAGGCTGATGAGTTTTTCATGAGGGAAGCTTTACTTGAAGCCCAGAGAGCTGCAGATATTTGGGAGGTACCCGTTGGAGCAGTGCTAGTACAGAATGGAGAAATTATTGCTCGTGGTTGTAATCTGTAAGTTATATCATACCATATTATATAACTAAGCATAAACTTAAAAATTAAAATATTTATCTTGCTAATTGTATTCAGAGTTGAAGATCTCAGGGATTCAACTGCACATGCTGAAATTGTTTGTATAAGAGAAGCTTCTAACAAACTCAAGACATGGCGCCTAGCGGTATTGTTTCACACCCATAGCTTGCTGTTTTTTCATAACTGTAGATCATTACAAAATATATCCCTTCATTCCTAATCGTTTCTATTTTGTATAATATATCTTCATTTGTCTTTGTGAGATCATCTCAAACTGGTTATGGCACTTGAGATGGATAGCTATCAAATTGATAATACATGTACTTACATGCTATAGTTATTTGTTCATAGATTTGGGCTTGTCATGACCCTAGGCTTTGCTCAATGTTTGTTTCAGTTCACATTACTTTAAATTTTATAATGCACAAGGATTATTGCTTTTCATCTTCATAAGTCCACCACAATCTTTCTTTCTTTGTATGCCTTTTTGAAATAAAAATCCACTTTTAAGTGGAGAACTTTCTGGCCACGAATGCACAGCATTTTTATGAAATCTTTTGTGTTTATGGTTATGTATGTATTAATTTGCTATTTTAGAAATCTCCTAATCTAAATATTGCAGGATACAACGCTTTATGTGACTTTGGAACCTTGTGCCATGTGTGCTGGTGCTATTCTTCAAGCTAGAATCGATACTGTGGTATGGGGTGCCCCAAACAAGCTTCTGGGAGCTGATGGCAGCTGGGTTAGGTATGTGATATACCATAGTTGTAACTTCATAGTAATCTGTACATAATCAGATCTAGGCCCCTGGTTATGGGCATTGCTGCTACTGCATGCAGTGAATGCTCACTGCAACCTAGTGGCAGATGCCAGTATAAGATCAGTTAAATTTTTTGTTAGATTGAATTTGGATATCATTTAAAATATTGAAGCGCTGAAGGCTACCTGATGCTGTTTAGTTCCTTCATTTTGGCTAACCCTTGATAACCCCATCTAGGAACAAAAGCAATGAGGGTTCAACTGTTCTTTTTTGCTTCTGCAATCAGCTTAGTGTCAATTGTTATATGGTTGACTAAAAGAAACACCCATGGTATACTGAAGTGTTTATAAACAGCTGCTGGTTTGTTAATGATCCGCACCGTGGGCTGGTCATGTTACTATGTGCCTTGTGTGCAAATCAAATCGACATATTCTGGTCCTCAGTGTTTAGATGGAAACTGTATTTGTTCACTGGTTTGTATACAAGGATGGTTCCAATTAAAATAAAGACGGTTTCCCTATTCCATTTGCTTTTGTTGACCCAACATGATTGACACATCACGATGTGGTTAGAAAGCTCAAGAAGTGCTGCTCACACACTTGCTTTACAGGCTGTTCCCTGGGGATGGACAAACAAGCACTCTGGATTCAACAAACCAGAGCAAAGCCGCCGGGCCTGTCCACCCTTTCCACCCGAAGATAACCATCAGGCGTGGTGCGCTGTCAGCCGAATGCTCAGAGATAATGCAGCAGTTCTTCCAGCTGAGGAGGAAGAAGCCACAGTCACCACCCCAGGCGCACGGCCATGGGCACCACCATCCTGTCAAGTTTTTCAGCAAGATGCACCACATGTTCGGCACGATATTCTGTTTATAGCTTTGCCTCTTTTTTGTTTGACTTCCTAACTTCCGTATTGTGAAAGTGTGAAAATGCAATTTTTTTTCCTGTGCATTTAGTGTTTTTCTACCTTGAGGTGGCAGGTACCAGTTTGTGTTGTGAGAGATAAGCGAAACAAGTGTCAGCCGTTGTATCTTCTTGTGCTAATAAGGGCTGTAAATTATGATAAAGAAGGGCTGTAGATGGTATTATGATAAAAAAGGACTGTAGATGGTATACCACTCTGAAGTACGTGAACAAGCCAAAGAAATGGCGCGCGAAGTACGTTTTCTGTTATGGTTGTTTACCTTTACATGCCAAGAGTAGAAAAGGGCCGAGTGTTCTGTTCCATTCATCACAATGTGCAGTACATGTGCAACAGGTTGAGGCTGGATCGTGGGCAACAATCGGCCGATCACTATGGGATCAAAACCAGATAAATAGGAGTACCAGCATGGACATCAAGTGTGGAGTACTCTTAGTCTTATGTTAGTAAATTACAACTGTGCTTTGTAGCTTGTCCCCACTAGAGTGACTAGCAACCTCCGTGGTTAAACATGGGTGCTCATGTCAAAAACTGTAGTCTGTACTCCAATATTTGAGCTCTGAAATATTGAAGGCGTGCATGCTCCGGTTTGGGCCAGCCGCCCAGCAGACCAATCTGGTGGTAGGCCGTTCCTAGTCATTAGTTCAAGAGATGAACAACATGGAGCTTGGAAGAGATTAGGGCAACATAGGTACAAAATAGATTGATTTGTGATTTAGTCGACTGAGTAAGAATTACCTCAATCAGCTATAATTCTCTAACATATATAGATGGTATAGTCTCATCCTATTATAGAAATTCTTTTTAAAAAAATCTGCAAAGCTTCTAATAAGCATGGAGAAAATCGGCCTATGCCGGTTTTGGCTATTGCCAACGGGCGAATCCGAAACATGACTACTCAATTATATACTATTTTGTCTTTTTGTTGCCGGATGCGGGTTAGGTTTAGAGTTATGTGTAATACGTAATGGAAAGCTATCTGTAGGTCTACATTTTTAATAGTTAGATTAGATTCATCTACACAGCATTGAGGCCCCTTCACGTCCCTCATGAAAACGTGCTCAGAGCGTACCAGACCAGAAGTTGGGAACATATTCTTCGGCAACGGATATCCAAACTTCGATCAATTCTGCCAGTACTGCAGTAGTTAGCACATGTTCGATCCACACGATGAAAATGGCTTAAGAAGCTGTATAAACAGTATAAAACAAGAAATCCCAAAATTGTCGATTGGACAGTCAAGATATATTTGGGAGGATTATTCTAGGCATATTACATTTGCTCTTGCACTTAGTGTATTCTAGTCTGCAAGGGATTTGAAAAGCGAATCTCCTTTACACAATAGTGTTGGGCAAATCCTTCAATGATTCATGTGAAGTACCTATGCACAAAGTTGTTCCCAAAAAAAATTCTAAATACAAATAAATCGAAAAAGTCAAGGAATTTATGATCAGCAATCAGTAGTTAAATGAAATGTGCGTAATATAAACTTTTAGTTGTCAAAGGAAAAATAGTTTATTCTATATGGCATATTATGGTCATGACTTTACTCAATTATCATGTCCATGGAACTGGGAATTTATCGGATGAACTGTTGAGACTTCAAACAGACTACGCCATTCTGGTAGTAGTATAGATCAGTAATTCCCATTCATTATCTTCAAATAGCACTGAAAAATTCTGAGAACAATAAACCCGTTTATACTCAGTATATTACACCTGATCTTGTAATCCCATTAGCATCTCCGGCAGGGAATAAATGCAGCATGGAGAACTACTGGCAGCTCACGTGGAATGTCGAACCACCTACAGTAACTAATGGTGTTCATGACAGGAAGCTGCCCATAGTGGTTCTGGAAGAATAGATGCAGTACACATGATATACACTGGTCGAAGGTTCTTAATAGTACATCTTCTAAGAGCATCTAATGAAATGCAATTGGTTTGCATCCAACAATGAGAAAGAGTAGGGTATAATCTTCACAAGGAACAGATTCTTGTATTGTAGTGGCCTCCAAAAGAATTTCTGCTTTTCAGCATTGTATGCCTAAGTGCACTAGAGTTTGTAAGACAGAAGATTAGGATGAGACAAAGAAATAAAATAAAGAGTAAAATATATCCTGGGTACTTAAATTATTAGGGTAATACCATCTGGGTACTCGAACTGAAAAAGCTACCACCTGGGTACTTAAACTGTTTAGACATTACCATCTGGGTACTTAACTAAAAAAACTACCACCTGGGTATTTAAACTATGGCGCAATACCATCGCGCGTGTGCCCTAGCCTGTTGCTCGCCTGCTCGCACTCCCCTGCAGCGGCGACGATGGCCCACTCACGTACCCAAATGGTACTGCCCCAATAGTTTAAGTACTCAGGTGGCAGTTTTTTTAGTTCGAGTATCTAGATGGTTTTTTAGTTCGAGTATCTAAATAGTAATGCCCAATAGTTTAAGTACCCAGGTGGTAGCATTTTCAGTTCGAGTACCCAGATGGTAATGCCCCAATAGTTTAAGTGGGTGGTAGCTTTTTTAGTTCGAGTACCAAGATGGTAATGCCCCAATAGATTAAGTACCTAGGGTGCATTTTATTGAGAAAGAAAAAGTTGCCACTTTGTTTCTTAGCTGTTTAAAGTAGTATGCCATTTTGTCATTACAAGCCCATGTCAGAATTCAGAATCTGAAATAATTTGAGAATCCTATACCACAACAACATGGACGATGAATTCATACTGTCCATGTGTTAGTATTTTCAAATAATCAGATATATATTAGGCGGCGTCAAAGGGCTAGGAAAACTGAGGAACAGCCGGCCGTCACGGAAAAACTTGCCTGGGGTAGTGGGCTAGTGGCCTGCCGACAAAGTTTGATACCCACAAGCTAGATAGCCCACAAGCAGGCATATTTGTTTGCATCAGGTAAAGTGGCATTTTGGAATTACAGGTTCAGATATGCTGCCTATTAGGACAACACTAACCAAAGAAAGCTACTGATTTGCTGTCTACTTTCTTATCTGATTTTTTTTTCTTTCATATCATTGGATTTTCATACCAGATAATGGGCAGAGATTGGTTAAACTCGTTCTTTAATTCGTCAATCGACATACTATATTTTTATAGAAGTACCTTCTTTTTATTGTTTTCCTATCAGATGCCATCTAGTTAGGCCAAAAAAAAAAGAGAGAGATCCAATTAAAATCTTGATTTTTGCAGAATGCTGCTTAGTTGCGCCCCGTCGTTCACCATCATTTGAGCTCAACTCTGGAAACCTGATACTTTGTTGAAAGGAAAAGTGGCCACACATCAACACTTCAACTGGTCAGTGATGTCATAGTTTGCCTCCAAAAGTGTCTGAAGAACATGGGCAAGCTAGGTAGCACTAAGCTGGTGCAAGGAAGCATGTAGTTCTGCTCGCTTGAAGCACTAAGTGCATAGTCACAAGTCACTTTGGAGAATTATGGTGGACTGATTGGAGGGGGTACGCTCGAGGCTCGAAGTCGTGAGTTAAAGCCCCCAGGCCTCATGTGCACACCGCATTTTTTATAATTTAGCCTTTTTTTTAACTAAATTCTCGTATAGACCTCTGGAAATCGTAAACTAGCTTTTGGACCCAGGAGCTCGGCGCCGTGAGGTAACACGTCTTGGCGCCACAGATCACGGTGCCAAGCTATTTACCATTTGAAATGGCGTTAGCTGACGTGGCAGGCACCTCGGCGCCGCAGATCACGGCGCCGACCCCTTATTTAATGTTGCACCGAAACTCAGCTTCTCGGAACAAAGTTTCATTTGTTCCTCGCTCCCTCTCGGGTTCTTCCTCTTCCAAATCGCCCACCATCTCGAATCAACGGATTTCACCTTGGAAACTTCAATTTGATCCATACATCTTCGCTAGCAAGGTAATATATCTTTGTTCCTCATTTTTAGGCATCGATTTGGTATATATTGCGTTTATTATCCTAGTATCTTAGTTTACATAGGTCATGCAGTAAAATCGGTTGATTCGAGATGGTGGGCTGAGTTTCGGTGCAACATTAAATCAGAGTCGGCGCCGTGATCTGTGGCACCGAGGTGCCTGCCACGTCAGCTAATGCCGTTTCAAATGGTAAATAGCTCGGCGCCGAGACGTGTTACCTCGGCGCCGTGGGTCATGGCGCTAAGCTTCTGGGTCCAAAAATTGGTTTACGATTTTCAGAGATCCATATGAGAATTTTGTTTTAAAAAAGGGCTAAATTATGAAAAGTGGCCTCATGCACACATATTTCACGCAAAAAAATCACAAAACTTGCAATTATCGGGCTTGCCCAGTTTAAAAAATTCTGTTTTTGGTACGATTTGTGATTTCTAGAGAACGATTCTAGGACTGAGTACGATTTCTAGCGTGGATGGATTTCTAAGCCGCCCCTATATAGGTATCTTTTGTTTCCAGCCGCTATTACACATCAATTTCTAGAGATGGACATGTAGAAGCCGCCTTTATAGAGGCTTACCAACGTCTCCACAAATCCTTTTAGGTAGTAGTGTTTCCTTGGTAACAAAAGATTGCACCGTCACTATAAAGTAGACAAGTAGTAGTTGATACATCTACTGGCCGTCTGATCTTCATCAAGTAAGAAGAATCACTAGGAGCAAAAGTAGAGTTGCACATGGCCTTATTAGACAAGAAGAATATATTTTTCTTAGAAAGGAGACAAGAATATCTTGCAGGTGTATAAAGATGAGATAGCAACCAAATCCATGATATGCTCTTTTGCAGGGTGTAGTGGTGGTGATAACAAAAGGAAAGGCATGCTATGCTAGCTCAAGGGAGTGATTGGGTCATATCACTCATAACATGTCCGAAAAGATA
>DXKC01008833.1:0-13620 GCA_031170775.1 Cymbopogon citratus
GGTACTTCGACCCCTTCTCTTCTCTTCCCCTCCTTTCCCTTCCCTTCAATCTGAGCACCGAAACCCTAGCCTAAAGGTATTAGCTATTTGACAAGCCTCTAAACTTCGAAGTTTTTGCAAAAAATATTGGGTGCATGTGTACACCCATGTCCCTATACTGGATCCGCCCCAGTCTCCACTGATCACTGCTGTAGACTGCAGAGTTATGCTTAGCAGCTTATGGAAACTGTAAGCACATGATTGACGTATTGATTCATTATTTCATCCCATTTTAATTCGCGACTGTGTTAATTTTTATTCAATTCAAGTAAGAAAATGCGTGGAAGTTAATTGGATACTTACAAAAACATGAATGGCTTGTAAGTATTGTCCAATTTGATAGAATTACCCAACTAGTTGATTTTTTGGCAGAAATACTCCATATGTATTATTTGACAGAAATTCATAATACTCGACTAGTTGATTTTCTGTTTTTGGATTTAGTGTCATCATCAATTTACATGTTGAGTGTCCAAGTTTGGTCTTGATGTTAAGCCAGCTTAAACTTAGTTCCTAAAGATTTCATTGCTCGGCAGCCCCCCTAGCTCCATTCCTGGATCCACATCCGCCATTGAGTATGCCCGCACATTATCTTCTCTTTCTATCGTGCAAAACTGAGCACCCAAATCCCCATTTTTAAGCTATTTGGCCATCTGTATTCGGATCAGATCTAACCACAAGCGTGTACTCCCTCCGTCCCATTGAGTTTGTCGATTTGGACTTCGTGCCATCTTGTTTGATCATTCGTCTTATTCATTTTTTTTGTAAAAATATTATTTATTTTATTATGAATTATTTTATCATTAGAGATACTTTAATATTGATTGATGTATTTTATTATTTGCATAAATTTTTCGAATAAGACAGATGGTCAAACATGAAGTCTAAAAGTAAAAAACGACAAACTTAATGGGACGGAGGGAGTACATGTAGTATGCCTATTAACTTTGATTATTCTTTTCCAAAAATTATTGGCTGTACATGTGTACACCCATGTCCTTTATTGGAGCCGCAACTGGCAGCCACGGCCCATGGGTCACGGGTGAGGACCGATTTACTGAGCTGGCGAGAGAATTTCTAATTTCAATTTTCTGTCTAGTTCTAGCATAATTGGTACCGTCATTTAGTTAATTAGCGTGCATGTTCTACCTGTAGATAGTAGAGCTTTGCAAATGGACTAGAAATCAATTAATTGAAGACTTAGTGGGCATGATCTTTTTTATTTTATTTTTTGGATTGGGCATTTTTTATATAACAAAGTTGGATTGGGCATTTTATTTTGGCTTGGGAATGTTAATACCCATATTTTGTTGTCTCGTTGCATGCCGCTACAAATGTTGTTTAAAACTTTGGTTTCAACATACTTATTGAACAGAAATTTTATGATACTCATTTGTTATGCTAGCATATGTCATTACTATGTCTTTTCATTATCAACTATTTTCTTATTTCAGCATGTTTTCCCAGAATGAGTAAATGCAGACCATAAAGCGCTTGCCGCAGAGTGTCCATAGTTCCTTGCGCTCAAGTGTTATTCTATCTGACCTACCAAGGGTTATTGAGGAGTTGATATATAATAGCATTGATGCGAATGCTAGTAAGGTATTGCTTTTCATGTGGAGAAGGGAACAGGCAATGTATAATGTCTTCTATGCCATGCATTATCATCAGCATACATTTATTCTGTTTGAATTTCAGATTGACATTGCAGTAAACATCAGAGCTTGTTCTGTAAAAGTGGAAGATGATGGTATGTACCTATCATTTATTTTTTCTGTAAAAAAGTCTTATTAGACGTTTATCTTTCAAAACATTATTGACATGCATCGTACGAATTGCAGGTTGTGGTATTACACGAGATGAATTGGTTCTCTTGGGAGAAAAATATAGTAAGCCAGAATTTATTATTGTTTATTTGCTATCTTTCTCAGTTTTCCTTCATTTCATGAGAATGTTGTCTTTTCTAAAAAAAAAGAGAGAATATTTGTCATGTTAAATTCTATTGCTGTAAATAATACATAGTATAACATAAAGAAAAAAGCCTTTCTGGATGTTCTTCTTATTCCAACAGATATCAGATGTAGAATAGGGAATTCCTGATTTGCTTAGGACATAACAACAAAAATGACATCCATTCTGTTTGTTAAAAATATTATTATTATTATTTATTTATTTAACAAGCTGAGAGCCCTGCCATCAGTGTTAAAAGTTAAAACTGATTATGTTATTTGTTTTTCGTTAAGTATAGTCTCATTACCTGGAATGTGTGTAGGTTCAGCATGTGGTTCAACTGTGCTAATGACACGTCTTTACTTTTACTATAACTGTACAACAGCAACATCCAAATTTCATAATGTGATGGTCGACGAGGAGCTTAGTTCTAGAAGTTTTGGACTAAATGGAGAAGCACTCGCATCACTTTCTGATATCTCTGTGGTTGAAGTCAGGACGAAAGCTCGTGGGAGACCAAATTCATATTGCAAGATAATAAAGGCATGATCATAACACTGAGATTCTTTAATCTTGATTTATTCATGGCTAGTGCATCTGAGTTATTGTGAAAATTGCACAGGGATCTAAATGCTTACATCTGGGGATAGATGACAAGAGGGAAGTTGTCGGCACCACTGGTAACTGTTATATTTTCTCCTTTAAACAGAGAAGTGCCACTATATTCTTAATATTACGTAGTGTAAGATTGTAACAGTCTATTCAAGACCCCGGTCGTGACTGTTAGTCATATTTTTCTTTATATAATTCAGTTATATGAGGGATAGTTATCAGGCTTTTCATCTTTGCAGTTGTTGTTCGGGATCTTTTTTACAATCAACCAGTACGGAGGAAACAAATACAATCTAGGTATGTGATAATTGCTACTACTGTTCATGTGCAGATGTCTTTGTTTTCACAACTTTGGTCAGTATATTATTTCATTGATATTTAGCCACATCATTTTTTTTAGTGAAAAAAGAGAACTACATCATGTGAAGAAGTGTGTCCTGCAAATTGCGCTTATTCATCCACAGATTTCACTCAGACTCCTTGATATTGACAGGTTGTCTATTAAGCTAAGCTTGATGTATTAATTTTTACATTTATACATTTTTACTTGTGTAACACATATTGACGTGCCTGTTTTATTCATGCAGTGAAGATGAGTTGCTATGCACAACCTTTTCGTCATCCCCTTTGCCTCTTATATCAAAAAATTTTGGGGATGATGTCGCCAGTTGTCTCCATGAGATAACTGCCTCTGACCATGGCTGGGTTCTTTCAGGTCACATATCTGGACCTGCAGATGTGTTTTCTACGAAGGTAAAGTCACTGTTTAAGCAATGCCCTGTTGAAGCTGTTTCATGATGTGTTTTCAGCAAGTTCAATTCGTCTTTTCAGGATGTCCAGTACTTGTGTATCCTCCTCACTAATCCACTGTTATATACTTCTGTTTGCTATCTTCAAATTCTTGGAGACGTCCTTGACTTTTCAAAGATATCAACTCAAGATTTGTGAATAGGAACCCGATTCATAATATGCTCAATAATCTGGCATCTGGGTTTCGATCTTCTACTATAAGGGGGGATGAAGAAATTGATGTTCATAGCAGGAAGAGGCAGAAGACTGATATCTACCCTGCTTTTATACTAAACTTTTACTGCTCTAGATCCAGCTACGATCTACATTTTGAGCCTACAAAAACCATTGTGGAATTCAAGGTGATTCACTAAAAGCTCTATGCTTTTGAGTTTCCTTGTTTACACTTTACAGTAAGCTTCATTTGTATCTAATGTTTTGTTTAGTCACTTCTTGTACAATACCCTGGGATTCTCCTAATTATTAAAATAGGTGGTTCTCCTGCCGGTTTCTATTTTTTTGTTGTTAAAAAATGTAGCTGACATTCCTGTATGAGTACGACTGTGTCTTGGGCAAAATGTCTTTGTGCTTTTTTGGAAACATGGCATTATGTTGTTTCATCTGTAAATAGTTTACTCTCTGTAGCTGGCTAATTAATCTCCCTTATTTTTCCAATTTTCCCACTTCTAGGATTGGCGAACTGTCTTGCTTTTCTTTGAACAAACTGTCATAAACTACTGGAAGAATCATAAACTGCAATCACCAAAAGGTTAGACAATGCGACCTCAATGTTCCTTGCTTATTTCTTTGTGAAATGGACAGTTATTGGTGTGACTGCATTGTAACCTTTTATTGGCAGATGGAGCTTGTGCTGATGCTACCCATGTGCCTCAGAAAAATCATGGTTGGTGGCTTGTTCAACAGACTGCTTTGTGTCTTTTTATTTGTTCTAAGCTTCTGAGCTTTTCTCATATGGTACTGTTGCAGTGAAATTGAATAACGGCCTCCTGAAAGATCATAATGTGCAGAATGTGAAAGAGTATGCTGACTTTGAAAGCACTAAGCAGAAGAATGCAGTCAGAGACACCAACAGTGATATGAGTTGCACAAGAGCAACAAGAAATTCACGTTGCTTTTCTTTTGTTATGGAGCCATCCATTCAGAATGTCTGTTTCTCTGGAAGGATCACTAATTCATGCCACCCGAATGACAATGTTGCCAGTATTGATTACAAGTTCAGGTATAAGCAAATACATTCTCCTGAAAGTGGCAGTTATAAGTGGTTAGACGATGGCCCTTCCCAGTTAGATGACGATATTTCTAGTGTTAACCCAACTTGTTGGAAAAAGCAAAGGACAGAAGGTATATTCCATGAGTATGCATATTCTGGTAATCTTGGAATGCTGGAAGATGTGCCAACTGAAGGTTTTTTTGCTCACAAACAAGAGTCTGAGCTGATTGGTCCAGAAGTTGAAATACCCGAATCTTGCTTCAGAGCTCTCAATAGGCCAAACAGAATGATGTCTGATTTCCTGCAAAACAAAACCAACCTAAAGGCACAAACCTCAGGCTGGGATGGATTATATGACAAGTTTGATAAGTTAAATGGGGATTGCTTACTCAATGAAGCCACAGAAACAATCACTGATATTTCTTACCCAGAGATGTTACAGTTCAGTAATGGATTTTATCATGATGATGGTAACACTTCCAGGGGCTCCTGTAGAGTTTTGAGAGAGTTCAGTGGCACTAAGAAGTTGGGGACTGCAGCTGGATGTGTTGAAGGGCTAGAGGCTGATGCTATTAACCAGATGAATTTCCCTGATATTCATGCTCTGTGGAATAGTGACTTGATAGATAGGCCCCCCATGAAGGATACTTTAAATCATTTTCCTCATCCATCCTTGTTGGCTGATACGCCTTGCAGTCATCCAAGGACCTTGCACACAGTTTACAGGAAATCAGATAAATGTTTTAGTTCTTGGAACTGTGAAAATGTTGACAGCAATGTTAGATTTGATTTGGACAGATCTAACATTGATTCGTCTATAATATTTGAAGGAACTAAACATTTCGATAACTTTGACAATGAAATACAGACGCTTAATTACTTCAATAATAAGTGTGGTTCAACCGACCAGCTTGGTTCTGAAGAAGACCCGATAACTTGGAAATCAAAATTCGACATGAGGTTGTCAGTCAATATTTCTCCTGGGAGAAGTGATAATGTTCGCCGTTCAAATGTTCCTTCTTCGAATATGGCAAATGGCAGCCTGCTTACTCAAGATCCGCTGAATCAACACAAGTCTGGACTAAATCAGAGATCCAGGACTTCCAAGGGTAGTAGATTTAGGAGCCATTCTGCTCCACCATTTTATAGAGGGAAACTGAAATTCTCTAGATTAAATGTGCCACTGAGCAAACCGAGCACAGATAACGATAAAGATATCTGCATCATCAATAACCCCGAAGGTACATCCAAACTTTGGCCCTTGAATTGCATTTTTATGAGAACTAACATTACACACACTTCTAATCAAATGCAGACAATGCACCTGCACCTGTGGATATCTCATGTATGAGTTCAACCCAGCCTGTTCCTGAGACTGATAGCGGTGAATTTCCGGACCTAAATTTCAGGTATACTCATCTTGCCTAGTTTCTTGGATATACCTTCAGTACTTGAAAATATCTTTCTAAGCCCATTTCTATACACTTTCATTTGGGTCAGCTCGAACAGATCTGTGAAAATGTCTGAAGTTGCATGTTCTGATGGAATTGAGGACTCCACTGCTCAAATAACTAAATGGCGAGATGATCCTGTCCAGCATACAGTTAAGCTGCATTTGAGTTTGTGATACTAACATAGAGAAAGTTCCATAGGTCCTTGCTATTATGTGTCTTGCTATCTTCTTAGTGCTTTACCTCCCTTTGTAGGCTTTGAACTTGCCACATGGTCCTGTTGGATGCTATGATGATATACTTAGCATTTCTTCTGGGACCTTACATCTCTCTTGTAGCTCGCTAATTCCTGAATATGTTGGCAAGAACTGCTTTGAGGAGGCAAGGGTTTTGTTGCAGCTGGACAAGAAATTTATTCCCGTCATATCTGGGGAAACTATCCTCCTTGTCGATCAGGTTCAAGTTTTCTCATTTAGCAAGGAGGTTCATGATTGATAACATGATTTTTTTAAACAAAATTGATAACACGATTTTTTCAGGGCTTTGACACCATTGTTATAGTTCTAGCATATTATCTATTCCTAATATTTTTGTTGGAATAATCATGTTGTGGAAATACTATTTAGTGCTTGCTGCATTTGGATCAGTTAAATCATTGGCAAAATGCTCATGATGTGTACCTGCTACTTAAATTTTTGTTCAGGAAACCTTTTGGTCAGCTTTCTTATTACTGCTACAGTTTTAACTATGTATAGGGAAATACTTAGCCTTTTAATATCTTTAAGTGCACAATAGTTTCTACATATGAAATGCTGATGAAATGGTTTTGTTTCAAAAAGATTTAGCAAGTTATGCTCTTTTTTACTGTTGTGTACAGCATGCAGCTGATGAAAGGATACGTTTAGAGGAGCTCCGTAGCAAGGTTGTTAATAATACATTGACCAGGAACAACTATTCAACATTGTTTTACGCTTTTCATACTCATACACTGATGTGATAGGTTTTATCAGAAGAAGGACATGGAGTTAGTTACTTGGACTCTGAGGAGGAATTGGTATGTGGCATAGGCGCATAGCATTCATGAACTTGTTTTAATACTAACATGCGATAATCAATGTTTCACTCACCTCAATTTTCTTTCAGTCTCTCCCTGAGACTGGGTTTCAACTGTTCCAGAAGTATGCTGAGCAGATTCAGAAATGGGGCTGGATCATTAGCAGCGGCAGCAATTCATCTGAATCATTCAAAAAGTAGGTGCTTGATTAACATAACATGTTTTTTTATAGGGACTTCTTTTTTCCTTTTCTTTGGGGCTCTATTAGCGAGGTTTTACATATGTTACGAGTTTGGTTACATTTGTCCTTTTTTTTGCGCTTTGGAGGCAAGCTGTGTCCTTTATTAAGGTACCCCAAATCCTTTTTTTTTAAAAAAAACTTAAGACCTCCTGTTCTTTTAGGTTTTGCTATTTAGTTAATGTTAACAGTAAATTTAGGTCATTGTTATCTGAGAATGGTTTGTTCATATGGTATCTGACTTGCCTGAAGAATTTCTTGAATGAAATGTTAACATTGTTTTGTTAGTAAAAGGAATTTATCTTAGCTCAATTGGTGAAAAGTGTGTCTGCACAGTGGTTGGACTCCTCTCTAGACTGTACCTTAGGTTTCTATTTCCTAATACCCCCCCCCCCCCAACCCCCCCAACACCACCACCAGCAAAAAAAAAAAAAAAACTGTTCCTCGTTGTTTCTCTTTTGTCATTATTATATGGATGACTTCACCATTCTCTGACTATTCTTTAAGTACAAAAGCCATTCACCTCATCTATATACATATAGATCGAATATACGACTGTCATTTGATCATTTACTTTGTATGTTTTAGGAACATGAACATTCTGAAGAGACAAGTCCGTCTTGTTACTCTTGTTGCTGTAAGGAGCACCCTTCTTTCTGTACCATTGTTGTTTGAAATTGCTGATTGTATATGTTTTGCTTAATCTGCTGGACACGGTGGCTTCTCTGTTTCTTATCAGTTTATGTACATGGTTCCCCTAATCTGCTGGACATGATGGTGATTTGTATTTCTATTTATTCTCCGCTTGCATTTCATAGTAACAAATAGGCTATCAAACCCACTGTAACTTATTTAGTATCCATAGATTGTGCATAGATTATTGGCAAGAACAAGTTCAAAAGTGAACCCAGAACTGTTATATACTAAATATCTGCAGAGGTAAAAATTGTAATGTGATATCTATGTACATTAAAAATCTTCTTTGGTACACAGGTTCCATGTATTTTGGGTGTCAAATTGACTGGGAAAGATCTCATGGAGTTTATTTGGCAGGTAACTGCCACCATCTTATGGTGTACGACTTATATTTTTTACTAAAACATTCTCGTTCACCTTCACAAAATGTTCTATGAATGAATGACCCAGATTTTTATCTGAATACTTCTGCACTGAAAATGGTATGTGGAGCCTGGACTCTTTGGAAAACATTGGAACCAATGTGTCTTTGATGGCTTGGCGTCTAGCTTAGTGGCAGCCAGGAGCCTTGCTGCTTGCTGCAGATGAGCCATAGCTCTTGATTAGCTGGGGCTCTGAGGCTTTACCTCTTGACAGCCCTAGTCCCCGATGGGTAGTGGTTAGCAGTTCTTGTGGTGGTTGTTTCTATAATTGTCACCGGCGAGCATGCAATCTACATTCCTGTATGCGCGTGTGGTTTATTCAGGGTTCTTTATCTGTTTTCCTTCATGTTCGAGAAAAAAAGTTTATGTGGAGATTTTGTTAAGAGTTCATTTACCTTTAGTCATGTTACCTATTACTGTTTCTTCCAGCTTGATGAGACCGATGGATCGTCAGATATCCCTCCAGCAGTTCTCCGTATTCTTAACTTCAAAGCTTGCAGAGGTTACTACTTATCCCCCCTCCCCCCCTGTAATAATTGTCCATGATGCAAGCATTTCTGTATATTTTCACTTTGATAAAACATTGCCTTTTGATGTTTCTTGGTGGCCTTTTGATGTTTCTTGGTGGCTCACTATAGGTGCGATCATGTTTGGTGACCCCTTGCTACCATCTGAGTGCTGTCTGATTATTGAAGAACTGAAAGCAACATCTCTATGCTTTCAGGTAAGAAGATTGTTGAATCCTTGATTCTTGTCTCTTAAGTTATTCTGTGGTACAGTGGATAAGTTTTACTGTCTTGCAGTGTGCTCATGGGCGCCCAACCACTGTGCCCATCTTGAACGTCGCATCCCTCCACGAGGAGCTGGCAAGGCTCCAAATGCTGAGTGGAACGCGGGCAGAGACCTGGCACGGCTTGGGGCACCATGAACCCAGCCTTGAGCGTGCTCAGATGCGCCTTGAACGACTGAGAAAGCTACGCCAGGGTCTGCAGCCCTAGTACAATAGCAAATGGTTTGAATCAGATAAAAGGCTGTATAGTTTGTAAAGAAGCGAGTGGAATTTCACTGTGCTGTATAATTGTACGTACATATGTACTAGGAATCCATTCATGACGAAGAGATACAACGGCACCCTTCACCTGAAAGGCGAGTGGGGTTTGCCACGGCATGTTGTAAAGTTTGTACATTCTGGTCTGTTGGTTGTTATAACAATTCATGCCATGGAAATCTATGTAAAACTCCATTCAACCGTGCCAATGTGGTTAGTTAAAGTTGAGACGGCTGTGATACCTTTGTGAAGCGGCCGTGCTTACTGCCAATTGCCCAGGGACGCCCGTTTGCAAATGATGGTTCTTATTTTTCTTCTATTACTTGATAAAAAATACTTCCTCCGGTTTGATCACGCTGTAATTTGGTGGAATGGAAATGAGGATGAGGCGACCAGAATTTTTAGGAACCGAATGAGTATGAACTGATCAGACTAGATCGCTTCCTTCTATGTTCTCAACTTTTTTTTTTCAGCAATGATCTCAACTTGCTAGTGGGATCATAAGGTCTTTTTCTTTTGCAAATAGTGGGATCAATCTGCTGACAATGAAGCCAATATAGCATCAAGGAGACGATACTATTTGCTTTTGAGATGCAATTGATATAGCTCGCATCATGTGGAAACGATGTTAGTTAATTACCTACTGCTCCCTCTGTCCCGAAAAGAAAAGACCGTCGTTCTAGCTGTTGGCTTGATGCATGGACAAGCAGATGAATCTAGACAGAGGGACGGGACAGGTGCATGGCTAAGCAGATGAATCTAGATATTTAAAACAGCTGCAACAGCGACAGTCTTAGATGGACAGAGGGAGTATATATAAACAGTAAAGTACATTCTACATCCTTCACTGAGGCCTTGTTTAGATGTCTCAAAAAGGCTAGAAATTTGACTCTCTCTCCATCACATCAAATATTATGTCATATGCATGGAACATTAAATGTTGATAAAATAAATAACTAATTATATAGATTAGTTGTAAATCACAAGACGAATCTTTTAAGCCTAGTTAGACAATGGTTGAACAATATTTGTCAAATACAAACGAAAGTGCTACAATGCTTTTCAGGTTAGAAATTTGCCATCTAAACAAGGCCTGAAGAGCAGGTAAAATGGTGCTTTTAAACCCAAGAGGACACCGGTATAACGATAAATTTTACGGAATAATAGAGCAATATAATTTGATTTCGTGGACAACTGCGAGCAAAAGTAAAATATAATGTCCAACAAATTAGAATGTTTTGTGTCATCGCATTATGTTCATGAAGTGGATACTGAATAACCTCGAACGGCCGAGAGCTCACGTACCTTTGGGTATCCAGTATAGTGAATTCCATAGCTTAGTGTTGCCTTTAGATAGCACATTACTCTCTCAAGAGCATGCCAATGATCACCCGGGTTTGAAACAAACCAACTTACTTTACTCACAGCTAACAAGATGCCAGTCCTTATAGCACTAGCTAAGTACATTTGCGAGCCAATTATTTAGGAATATCTCAATTGATCCCTCATTATCCTTCTGTTCTTTCTTAGAACTAGGCTTGGATTATAAGGAGTGGAGACATGCTTGCAATCACTATACCCGAAGCAACTTAGAACCTTTTCCACATAGTGGGACTACACAAGTGTAACCCCACTATTTTCACTCCTCCTCCCCCACCATAGCGGTAGTAGACATATTTGTCAGCTTCATTCGCAATAAAGACTTCTCATGCCATTGCTTGGGTGCTTGCTTTAGGCCATACAAAGACTTCAATAATTTACACACCTTGCCTTTTTGACCTTATACTACAAACCCATCATAATAATCCATATAGATCTCTTCATCTAACTCTTCATTTAGGAAAGTCGTCTTAACATCTATCTGATGAACGAGAAGACCATGAGATGCAGCCAAGGCAAGTAGTACTCGAATTGTAGTCAATCGGGCCACTGGTGAATAAGTATCAAAGAAGTCTTCGTCTTCTTTCTAGGTGTAACCCTTAGACACAAGCCTTGCCTTGTATTTTTTAATAGTACCATCATGCCTAAGCTTCTTCTTAAACACCCATTTATATCCAACAGGCTTGGATCAAGACTATAGATTCTTTTTCAGTTATGCACTTAACAATGTGGGCTATATATTTTAGATTGTAGAATCTAGAGTGCCTAACATGAGAGTCGGTGCAGTGATTGAATCCAGAGATGCGACATTCTTTGAGAATGAATTCCCTAAAGGGATGTACCTAGTACATCTAGTTAGGGACATCCTAATGGTCATGATACTTATATGATAGTGGAACATATTGAACAAACAACCGCTGAAAATCCTGAGGAGGATAATAATGGAGTCACTAAAAAAAAGTAAGAGGCCTAGAATTGTTGAATCCTTTGGTGATGACTTCACTATATATACCTTGTGAATGATACCCCAACGACCATTGAAGAGGCATATTCCTCTCCCGACGCTAACTATTAGAAGGAAGCGGTGCAAAGCGAGATAGATGTAATTATGTCTAATGGAACTTGGGAAGTGGTTGATCTCCCTTACGGGCGCAAGCTTGCGTTTCTTGATGATTGGCACATTCACCTTGGCCAAGCATCCCCATGTGCGCAGGTATGAGAGAGTCAACCTTTTTTCACATTCCTCAAATGGGGTTTTCTCTTTATTTCTTTGTAGAAACTCTATTCAAGGCATGACTCACAGTCAATAAAGCCTCACCCCACCATTCTTTGGAAAGTCCCGCAGTGTCTAACATGGCGTTAACCAAATCAGTTAGCCCACCATTCCTTGGAAAGTCCCACAATGTCTAACATGGCGTTAACCAGATCAATTAAAGTGCGGTTCTTTCTTTCGGCAATCCCATCGGATTGGAGGGAATATGGAGGCTTCCTCTCATGAATAATCCGTTAACCAAATCAGTTGGAGTGCGGTTCTTTCTTTCGGCAATCGCATCAGATTGGGGGAATATGGAGGCGTCTTCTTATAAATTATTCCATATTCCTCGTAAAATTGAGTAAATTCATTAGAAAAGTATTCTCCCCCACCATCAGACAACACACGTTTGATTTTCTTCTCGAGTTGATTCTCAACCTCGGCTTTATAGATCTTAAAGCAGTGCAATGCTTCAACCTCAGCTCGGCTCGGTGGCGCGTGCGTGGTCTACCCCTTTTCCTTTTTCTTTGCACATATGAGTACCAACTAGCTTCCTATTTAAGTTAAGCACCTTCTTAGTGAGTGTACCATATGATACTAATCCCACTCTAACTTAGCATTTATTGTGGGCCTTTAGAATTCCTATGATTAACTCCTGAACTATGGTATGGGCCAAGCACAATTAATCCAACAACATTAACTAAATTTGTATAAACTCATCACACGGTATTAGCATACATATGAGTCACCAGAGCCTACCCCAAATTAGATCGTCTCATTTTTCTTTCTACGAGCTGGATTAGATGAATTATTAAAAACATCTACGTAGAAAACACGTGAGGAAACCCACCTCCTTATATTTCCAACTCCATCCATGAACTCTATCGGCGTCGGCATGCGGCGGCTAGAGGTGTGTGGCACGACGGAATATGAGAAGGTACGGGCGTTGCTCAAAGCGTTCCTCCACTATCCAGTCTCAATGAGTCAAGGGTACCTGTTTGCCTTTTTCCTTTTCAATTTTCATACAACTGCTCTGCTTCTGGGTCATTGAGGAGAATACAATTTTATAAGAAAATGGAGGAACTGTGTACATCGTAGTCATCCGCAAGACCGCAAAGGCTTGATGAATTTTTTTGTCATCGTAAGACACGATTTAAACGCCATCCTCTACGTGCCTACCTAACACCGTTTCCAGACACAACGGCTAGCTGCATGCGTCATGCGTGCATAAAAGCAGACGATTGGCCTAATCATCTATGGCCGCCCACTAATTAACGTCCATACTTTCCTAAATAAATAGTGGTGCTTTATTTCTTTTTGAACAGAATGAGAAGAAAAATAATAATAATGCTACTTTTCATCCATAGGTATTCAGCACGAGCGGTATTTGCCCAATGATCAGGAGGTTGGTTGCTAGCTAGCCGGCTGTTGTTTTAGGCACAGTCGTGAGAACTTGAC
>DXKC01008836.1:0-11633 GCA_031170775.1 Cymbopogon citratus
CCCCCCCCCCCTTTGAATTATTCCCTTGCACTGCAAGCGACCGGCCGCGCCGTTACCACTCCGGCGGCGGCCGTCGTTACTCGAATAAGGTCGGTTGCACATTGGAGATTAAGCAGGAATAGACCTAGAAATTCAGAGCCTCTACAGGGACGACAAGTTCAGTTTATGCCTGCCTTCCCATCTCTATTATCATCCACCAGTCCAGCCATAACAGCAAGTGTATGTTCAATCTGTCACCAATTCAGCAACAGTTGAGGCAGTCCAGATGACTGATAATGCTACCAAGTATACTGTAATAAATAAGGAGGGAAAAGCTACTAATAATTGTGGCTCCTCAAACCTTTCGGAGTATATACCACAGTAACGCTTGCTTCCTGTACGTGTACTCTTTCAAGCGAAAAAGTACTCCTACGTAGGATCGCAAAGAAGACCCAAAGGACAAGTCTGTCAGATGTCAATATCTATGGTGGTAAGAGAACGAACGCAGTCAAAGAAGACACGCCCATAGCCCTCGTCACAGTAGTCAGTGCCAAAGCTGTTAAGGAACACAAGCTAAGCTCTACCGTCCCGAACACCGTGCCCAGTGAGACATATGGACATCGTCGTCAGTCTTCATGCAATCGTCGGGATGGTAGTCATAGATCTCACCTGGTTTGAGCTCTCCGAATGATCTATTCAACCTTACGCTGCCCAGGACAGGTCTGCCCTCATCAATGAGTTCAGCTATGTCTGTGAAACTGGAATTCCTCCTTGATTGGTGGTTTTGTATCTTGTATTTCGCTTTTGCCACGCCGCTTCCCTCAGCTGTTACACCGTCTTCTTTAAACATCTTCAGCGCAGTCTGCAATCTTTTAAGTCTCGTGTCATCGGACCCTATGACTCCTGAAAACATATATATCATATCATATATTACGTTGCATTTTTTATTTTCATGTGACAGAAGCACTAAATATCAATTGATAGATCATATTAGGGGGTGCTTAGTTCCCACCCCGAAAACTTCTCACTTATCCAATCAAATGTTTGGACGTAGACTAACAAAATAACTAATTACACTTGCGATAGCTTTGCGAGATTAGTCCATGATTTGATAATATTATGCTATAGTAAAATTTGCTACGGTGGATTAATTAGTCTTAATAAATTTTTCTCGAAGTTTCATGATGGAATCTATAATTTATATTTTTAATTGGTATCTAAAAACCCTTTCCAACATCCCACATAACATCCCATGTGACACCTAAAGACTTTTTCACTCACGAATTGAACACCCCCTTATATATTGCGTAGCATTTTTTATTTTAGTTTATACTATTTTTTGTGAAGCAGCAAATATCAATCGATAGAATTCATACCACGCAGTTTTTCATAGTCAGCAATAAAATCTTCTGTGCAAAATCTGACATCACATGACTCTGGTGGATTCCGGTTAGCGGCCTTTCTTTTCAACTCCATTTCTGCGGTACCGGAGAGAGCTTGAAACACGCAAGTGTTTGTCTTCTTCTGATTTCGAACATGTGGTAAAATATTTTGTCCATGGAGGAGTGCAGTTCTCCATAAAAACTCTCTGTCCTCACACATAGCCATACTGAAATGAAACAAAAAATGTCTTACGAGCTATAAAATATTCTCAAGAATATAAACATATATTTTATCTTTATACATATACAAGGAGACATTGAAATGATTACTACTCATCGACAAGATCTATAAAAAGAAACTATTATTTATTGACAGGTGTATTCAAAACTTTGAATCCTTATGTTCAAAAGTGTATAACTAAAGTTATCAAGGTTATAAGTAGCATTGTGGTTCTGGTCCAGAGAAATGTTGGCTGATAGACGAGAGTCAAGGGAACATTCAATGCCAGTAGTTTTTCCAAAAAGAAAAAAGCAACTCATGTAAAGGTAGTGACAGGCATTTGTAGCGGTTGAATTATACTGGTTACGGGGTGGAAACCACAATCATTTTCCTTGATTCAATTGACTGACAGCATACCAGCCAAAACATTTAGAGAAGCACTAAAAGATCAGAGCACACTTCCGGTTGAACATACTATACACTCAAAGGTGAGAGCACACTTAAGATTGAGTGTTGAACATACTAATAATTTCATGAGTTTGCAAATGTACTGTATGCTTAACCAGTTCTGTAGTTCGATGTTCAAAAAAGTCAAACATAACAGTTTAGGAGAAAGACGAGGGAACAAAGAAGCAAACAGTTTATGAGGGAGCCCATGGACAATATAATGGACTTGTCTCTACCAAAACTGTTCAAGATGTAATCAATCGTGGGAGCACACAAAAATTAGATATCACTACTTTAGTAAAACATGACATCATATCAAAGCACAAACAAGTCATTTCCAATGTTATTTTTATTAAAAAATCAATTATATAGCTTACACAAAGAAAATATTGAGTGTATATGAATGTTAAAAATCAAATCTTTTAACTTCAATCATCAATTTATAACAAATAATATAAAGTGAAAACATAAAACTAATCATTCAAATTTCACAATAATCTATATTGATATATTCAAATGGACATCAGGATTAGATGTAGTCATTTGTAAATTTTCCAGAAAAAGGACAATGGGTGCAAGTCAAAAGCTGACCACGGATATGTAGTCATTTCATATGCTGAGTAGCCGTTTCCTTTTAAGTGTCTACTAAGAAGTTCACAAGCAACCCGAAAGGTTAGCTTGTCCACCAAACAAAATTTTTGTAAGGTAATGAACCGTAGCATGCTCATCAAAAATTGAAACTAGGCTAGGTGCAATAAAAATGTGCCATTCCCTCATGCTAAGAAAACTAAGATAGGAGCAGAAATGGCATTCATAGTGAGAGAGCTAATTTGATCTTTTGGCTCGCCTTACTTTGCTTAGCATACGAGGATGGTAACCTTGTGAAAATGCAAAATTCTACAATAACCCATCAAGGCCAAGAGCGTCTTATTTGAAGAGCTAATTTCTCTATCAGTTTATATGGAGTTTATTTCACAAGACATATTTGTTATACAAAGTATTACATTTTGATAGACATATTACAATCAAAATTCAACTTGTACTCATGTGTTCCCTTTTTGTCAAATTGTAACTAAACTAACACTCTTAGATTTAGCAGAAAAGCCAAATGGGCAAAACAAGTGTTTCCTTTCTTTTATTTAGAAATGTCAAAAATGGATAGAAAGAAACGAGAAAATAAGGCCTAGGAGGGAAAGAAACACAAGAATAAAGAGACAACAAAGAGCATCTAAATGGACTCAGAAGAACTATGGTAATTCATTATTTTTTAGTCCTAGAGATGATAATTAACTCCCTATTTGATCTTTGACCATAAGACAAGGACAAATTCTTATACTACATATTATGCGCTTGCCAGCATTACAACATATCTATGATCACTTGTATATATAACATATATATTGTGCATCAAAGATTGGATTTGGGTTATCAAGCAAATCTAGGGGATCAAAAGACACAAAGTTAGATTTTGTGGTGGTGGTGGTGGTGGTCCTAGTGTGTGATGAAGACAGGTACAAGTGACAAACAACTAAATGCCCCTTTGAAACATAGGAAAATTTGCTGCAATTTTTTCTGTGATTTCCATGAAATTCCTATATGATTCTTGTGAAATTCATGCATACCAAAGTCGTCCTAAGCTAACACCAATTTTACTTAGTAGAACATGACAAGCTTTCACAACATCCGTCACTTTTGATTCACGATACGCATGATAGATACTAACCTCCCATAACTACTAAGATAATGGCAAAACTTGAGTAACTTCTCCAATTTAACCCCATCACTAATTACCATCTTTTCCACGACGAAAGACTGTTATTTGTCATTTAATGTGACGAAAAAGACAAGGCTCCCGCACTGCGGGGTCTAGGGAAGAGAAATTAGCCAACAGACTTTCCCGTACAAATATGCAAAGGCTGGGGCTTGAACCCTGGACCTCTTGGTCACAGGCGGTAAAGCTTGCACCAAGGCCGCCCTTCCTACAAACAATTCTACTAGACAGATTGATAAAACAAAGTATCAAGAATAGTAGTGATACATAAAAAAAATTAAAGTCATTAGCAACACTAAAAGAAAGAAGACATCCAACTTCATTATAACTCAAAAATCCAAAAATTGAAAAATATCATCCATCTGCTAAACTCGCACCATATTACATGTCAAGAATTCAAAAAATCGAAAAATATCCTCCATCTGCTAAACTACACACCATATCATTGTGTTCATTATCTCCTCATGCAAGTTGGGCCCGACGTGTGAGCCATTGATGGCTCCAACACAGTTCTGAAAGAGAATATATGCATGAGTGATTCGTCTTTCCATAAAACCTAATATAAAATTAGATAAGAATTTACCTCGAAATAGAAGAATTTTTGGACCAATACTACCTTTCCAAAAGTTCCAATTGCCAAGGTCCCAATGATGAATTTATAAACAAAAACTGGGATTATATCGCCTTAGGGCATGTTTAGAACGTGGGAATTTTTCCCTATTCCTGTGTTTTTCCTTGTGAAATTGAGCTGATTCCTGTGAAATTCGCATGTGATTCTTGTGAAATCCATGTGTGATTCCTGTGAAATTCCTGTGTTCCATACAGGCCCAATATGCATCTGGATGTTTTTTTTCACAAAAACATGTCCACATGTTGTCTCCTTCAGAGACGCTCTTCTCCAAAAATATACAATATGTTCCTGGTGTTTGTTATCCACATCCCCTACGCAACACTACGCAACAGATGTAAAGCAAGTGAAACAAACAATAAAATATGATATGTGGCAGAGTGCGTACAAACAATAAAATATAATATGCGGCACAGCATGCATAGGCAATGCACAAGTAAACAAAAAAAACAATGGAGCCGCATGCATAGTCAACGACCAAACAAGGAAAACAAACAATAGAATAATATGCAGCGTCGGCATAAGCAAGGTCAAATCATAAACTTAGATTTCAGGAATAATTTGGTGGGCACCTGCTCTGCGGCAGTAGTTTCTGCCAGTGGCTTTCGTCAGCTTTTTCAAGATATATCATAACTTCATTGGGCAAGATTTGATAACGACACCTTTCTGGCATAATCTGATTTTCAATGTCAAAAATAATATTGTCAAAAAAAAAATGTCAAAAATAATTAGCAACACATGCAGAATGTTACTGTGGTACCAAGTGATTAATTTACCAAGTAACAAATAAATGCTCTGACAAAGTGATTAAATGGCCCTCATTAACTGCTTTGCAAAAATTTGATACGTTGAGGCACCTATATGTCATAGCTAAACAAGAAAATGGGTCTCTCTAAAGCAATCATGACATATATGACAAACATAACACATACTCTCCTCTAAAGCATTTGGAAAAGTTGCTGTGGAAATTGAGCTAATAGCTTAAAAATTCATTGCTGAGAATGGTCAATCAATTATAGAAAGTTGCACAGAGGCATAAAAAGTTGAAATGGGTAGAAAAATCTAGAGGCACAGACCATTTCCAATTTGATGTATACTTCTGCGAAAAATGTAAGGAAGCTAGTATTGAAACAAATAATCAAGTACCTTAAAGGGCAGTTGAGGCTGAAATTGGTATTTTTCTTCACCAGGGATATCAATTGATACATTGAGCTAAAATATGGGGATATATCAGTTTATATATTAAACAACTAGTATTACATTAATAATAATAAGTTTAGGTAAACACACCATTTGTTCACCGAAATGAAGAGTTATGTTGTCCGCATGAACACCTATCGCACATATTGCCAATATAATTTTATTGGGCTTATTGTAATAGTAATGGCTGCAGCAATATATTATTAGAACATGTGAAGAAATGATCACTATTGCTTGATAGTAATAGACAAATGTGTACTTTCAAAAGAAACATTCATTAAGAATGTTGTTCATAATTACCTGTATTTTGGCTTAATAAGAGACACAGGTGTGTCCTGAGACCGATTAGGCTCCTCTGAGCACAAACAGTACAGAAAATATGAGATTCTTACTATACAGACAAGATACAATAAGTATGACAAAAAAATATGAAGTGTTGATGTGAAAATGTTGTATATAACAATTTTATTTCAATTCATAGAAAGTGTAAAAGAAAGAAATATGCAGTCATACATAATTGTGTGTCGCTACAAATGTTATCAAGTTGCATGATTAATTGGCCTAATTAGCACCCCTGACCAAACTAGGTGTTACTTCCGAACCAGATCAATTAGTTTTCTGGTCATCCCATTAGTTGTCTGACTAAGCCACTAAGGGATGGAGCCCGATAGCCACCAGCCTCAGAGCCCCTCTCCACTTGCATCTCTCCACTCCCTAGGAGCTAGCCACTAGCGCATCTCCCTCTCCTCTCGCAAGCCGCGTCATCCAGGCAGGAGAAGCAGCTTTGTTGGCTGATGCCACCTCCTTCCCTTCCCTTCCTCCCCCCATCCCATCTCTTGCCGCCAGGACAACTGGAGCAGACTGCAGGGCAAGGAGCTCCTGGGGCTGGACACCAAACGTGACACCAATGGGTGCCGGCCCCCTCCTCTAAAGCCCATCCCCAGCTGCTGCCCCTTCGTCCAAAATAAGCTCCTCCGATGGTCAGTGAACATCCTCCTCCTCCATCTTGAATTGTTCCTGAATCTTGGAGATGCTGCTCTGTTAGTGGTCCAGCACTCCAGTAGCAACTTGTGGATGCTCTAATCCTATTCTTTTCTGAAAAGAGCATACCTCTTTGCTCTCGGTAATTCAATATACTCTAGTAGCCCGGTAGCAGTGTAGCATTTCATGTTTGTTCTGCCATGTACTATGTGCACTACTACTGCGGAGACTAGCTTGTGGTTTGGCTGCTGAACTTGTGCACATGTGGATTGGTGGCGGTGGCATCAAGAGCTGATCAAGCCTAACCTTGAAAGACGTAGAGCCTTTAGATTTATCAGTTGCAACAGGAGCTGCCACCTCAGCACTCCAGATGCTTCATCCTTAGCTAAGAAGGCCATTGCAGCACTGCCGCCAGACCTTGCTTCCCAAGCTCAAGATCCCAAAAGGAAAGCTCGATCACAATACCTAGGATGGAAGTATGGTTGTGGCCAGATTCTACAAAGGACTTTGTGCAATGTGTATTTTGTAAGGACTAAGAATATAGTCCCATTAGGAATCAAGAGGTTCAATCAGCACACCTAGCCGGGAATATGGATATGCAGAGAAATGTCCAATAGCACCAGAATTAGTTAGGAATCAGGACGACACGTCTAGGACAGACCAGGCCCTGATCAACAACTAATCTCGACTAGTTGGTTGGCCAGTCCCATGTCGACTAGGTTCGACTAGATGACTTGATAACAATGGTCACTATATATGTATAATTCAAAAACATTTTGTAGAATAGAATAGGTAAGCTTTGGGTTTTGCTTGCTCACCAGCAATGAACTTCTCGCATTTCTCCAAAAGCCAAACAAATTTTGATTTATCACTTGTACAAGATGAGCCAAACAAATTAGAAGGGCGGCCCTAGTGCAAGCAGTAGTGCTTTACCGCCTGTGATCAAGAGGTCCAGGGTTCAAGCCCCAGCCTCTGCATATTTGTGCGGGAAAGGCTGTTGGCTATTTTCCCTTCCCCAGACCCCGCAGTGCGGGAGCCTACGGCACTGGGTACGTCCTTTTTTTGTACAAGATGAGCCTAATTCCAGAACCTCCTTGGCGGCTCGATATTGCTTAAGCTTCATGAGTGCAGCACTGTAAACCAGCAATTGCTTATTAAATATACAAGAAATAAACAGAGGAAACAATACTATTGCTGAGTTTAAGGTAATTGCAAAACTAACCCTTATGAGTGTATCCTTTAGCCATTGATGGATCAAGATTAATGCATTTGTTGGCATCATCAATAGCCTCTGCAATTCAGAAAGTGATTAGACTACAACACTGCATCCAAAAACACAGGTCGAGTTTTTTTTTTTTTTTTTACATCCTAAAAAGCAAAAACGCATAGCACATGTTTCACTAAATGCAGCTGTGGATCCAGAATAGAAGTGCAATGTCATAAGGCAACAATGACACTATGCCTAGTCTACGTAACTCTCTCACACCTATACATAATAATACATGGTTGAGTGCATTAAAATGATATAAACGTCAAGGGTCACTGTTATCCATCATCCAAATCATGCTGGTGATGTATTGTAGTATTATATTTTGATGATGTTGTTATAAACAAATATTGCATATGACAGAGGAAGAGGGGAGAGAGCCCACACGCACCAACATAGCTGCCAAGTCTGATAAGGACCAATGCACGATCCGCATAGAGGCCGGGGGTGGCAGGGCCTGCATTGATTGCCCGGGTAAAGCTCTCGGCAGACAACACATAGTTACGATTGGCAGATGCCTCCTTCCTGTTGGCAGTGGCCATAGTCTCTGATCCTTCGCAACTTGGTCCTTGGGGTTCCTGAAAGTCAAAATACACTCATATTGTATATTTTTGCTAAGATATGAACAAAACTGTATTGTAATCAGTGACTTCTCTAAACTTGTCAACCAATCTGCAACCAAATGGTGTGAGACTACCATGGTTTTCATCGGGTTCCATGTAGTAGAGAATCTTTACAGCTAACCATGAAGAGATGAATGAAGACTACATAGAATGTCTTTATTGATTTTGCTATTCATAGATTAAGGTTTAATACATAGCAAACAACATATATATAGAGACTGCAGGATCAGCATGCATTCAGGATCTTCTTCTTCTTTTTGCATGAACTCAACAATGTCTGAGTTTATCCAATGCAGAAAATTTGAGACACATCCAAGTCTTTTGCAGCCCTGAGCCCTTGACCCTTCTATTCTAATGGCATAAACCCAAGTCAACAAAATAAAATAAATTCAGTTCAAATTTGTATTATTTTAGTCTTGGCAGTATCTATTGTTTGACAAACATCTAAGTGACCAATGTCACAGCATCATTGGTTTAGTAATCAGTTGCTGAGTCCTTGCTGGTGTGCTGAGTATATTCTAAGGTTTGTTACCAACTTGTATTGGTACATCACAAAACCATAACAGGACTCCATAATGGATTGGCTAACTTCAGAATAATCAAAGGAAATAAATAAAAATACAAAGAAAAGCATGAAATGCAGTTCAGCACCGGCTTGCTACCACTTCTTTAAAATTGACTTTTTGCTTCATCAAACATGAAACACACCTGATATAAACAAAAAATGTTTATCAATTTTTTTGTTCCACGTAACATTATTCCATAACTTGCCATAGACATGAAATGTTAGGGTATTGCCTTCTTTGAATTTTTGAAACATGAACTTAATGCAAACAACAGCAGAAAGGTTAAGATTTAAAAAAATAATATGCAGTTAGAACAACATGCAGCAGGTCATAGCAGTGTAAGAGAAATGACTAATCCATAGGGAGCAGCTTAGGCAAGCCCGAACGAACACAGATAAAACTGACAAACATCACATTTAGGCGTTTCAGTTTGAGGCTAACAAACATCATCCCACTGACAACAGATAAACACCACAAACGATTTGTCATTGCTAGACAGTAACAGTTCACCATTACTAGCAGGAAAGCGAGTGCTAGGCACTAATCCTCGGATGGTTCTTCAGGTGAAGTCGTAGACGTGGATGAGGATGATTGACCTACCATCTATCTAGATCTCTAATTCCATGCCAAATCAATCCAATTTGAAATATAAATTCAGTAGAGATTAATGAAAACTTATCAGGCCTACCAGGGGGCAGCCAGTCACCGGACGACGGGGCTAGATTCTGGGGACTTCTCTCACCTGGAGCAGGATTGCTGGAGCCAAGGCTGGAAGCTGGGCAGGACGGCCGGCGCGGCGCCACTGCTCGCTGCGGCGCTGCTTGCCGCCTACGCGTGCGCGGCACGGGCTGGAGCGGGATGCCGGGAGGCGCAGGGAGGCCGGGATGGGCGGCGCCGTCGCCGGCACCTTGCAGCTAGATCGCCGCTGCTGGCTGCTCGCGATTCGCCTCCTCCCGTGCGCCGCCGCGCCCTCGTAGGAGCCTGCGAGCGACGAAGGGTCGGGAGGGAAACGGAGAATTGAGATGGTGAGGCCGTGCCCTACCTTTGGTCTTGGGCCTTTGATATTGGGCTAAAAAAATACATGGGGCATGTGGTTTTTGTGGGCCGACTATTAGGGCCTGGGCCCTAGAGTCCTGGGCCGCAAATCCGCCGCTCACCGGCAGGGTTGACCAACCACCCAGATTGGCTAATGAGAGAAGTTGACCGGCATGGTTCTATAACAAGATCAACAGAGCACTGCATTTTTTTTTTTGAAACAAGATAGACAAAACATTGCATTAGTATCAGAGAGCTTCAAAAAAATGGGAGGGAGAGGGGCAGGGAGGAAGAGAGAGCAAACCCCAAAAAGACTGGTCCTCAATATACTTACTTTGGCTCTTAGGTGTACCATAGAGATAGTATTTACAGTTATGTATACAACATTCCACATAAGATAATTTTGCTAGCTCCTTGCACCTAATCCATATCATAGATTCCACAGTATATCAATGAAGAGTCAGAAATATAGAATAGTTTCATCCTGAGAGAGAATTTGCGTAAAAGGTTCTTGTGCAGCTCCCACAATGAACTAATTAAAAATTATATAAGAGAACCAAATATGTATAATTTCCATGCCTATTTGCTATCAATGAGTTGCTTTGCATCCAAAGACTTTTAATTTGCAGATTATCAACTATTAGCTGGTCAAACCAGTTAATAGTCATCGGCATTATTTAGTGTCTGCACCTAATTAAAAATTGAACTGAAAAAGATCACGATTTACACTCCTAAACGAAGTGCGAGTCAGTATTTAATTTGTGAACCTACTTTATGTCAATATATTTTTTATTTTTACACTATAATTGATTTTAACAGCTTCCATGCAAAAAAAAAACTCAAATTATGGTTTCAGTAACTTCACGAGATGAACACCAAAAAAAAGAATGTAAAATTGCATTTTTATTTTTTTCAAATGACTATTACCATTTCTATACCCAAAATCAAGGGCTTAAGCTATGTTCATGATTTAGGAGCTGAAAAAAATGGCTGGAACTGGAAAATCAGTTTCCTGATATGAATGGTAATACATACCCAACAAGTAGAAAGAAAGCAGGCAACTTGCTACAAGAAGTTTGTACATAACCAATCACAGTTGCTAACAATGGAGATATAAATCAGCTAGAACAAAATAAAAAAAAACCATACCCTGCCCGATGGTGCAATTCATCAAGATAGCGATCAATAGCATCGGCAGCTTCATCTATGCTCTGAAATGGTCCACCCAGATTTGGGTACATGTAGAATGACCCCCCACGGTTCATCCTAATGTAAAAATCCTGGAACCAATTCTGAGGATTTCTGGTCAAAATTTTAGACCCAAGTGATGAAGCTGATGATGGAGAACCGCTAGTAGTGTTATCCAGCACTGATTGTGGACTAGAAGTGGTCGATCCTTCTGTTGACATAGATGAGGATTCAACAGTAGCAGCCACTAGCTTCTCACAGGGAAAAGTCGATGAGCCATCGACGAGGTCACGCGCCTCTGCTTGTGGACTGGCAATGGTCAACTTTTCCAATGATGCAGAGTCAG
>DXKC01008873.1:0-11769 GCA_031170775.1 Cymbopogon citratus
GCTTATCAAAGCTTGTGAGAATTATTATTGAAACGATCTAGTTCAAGCACAAGACAACAATGCAAATAAAATGATATTTACAAGTGGATCCTACGCAAATAAAATGATATTTACAAGTGGATCCTACGCAATACGCGTTAGCCTGATGGCATCCTTCTTCTTCCTCTCGCAGCAGTTCTTCCTCTCGCTTGGCCTCGTTGGCGGCTAGGAAGAAGAAGGTGAGGCTGTTGTGGAGCTTACTCCCACGCTCGTGTGGCGATAGTGGAGCTCGCACACACTCCATGTTGATGGAATCCTCCGTCATCTTCACACCTCAGGAGCAGGACAACATGGAATCTCAAGGATGAGCCCGAGTCGTGCCGGGACGCCAAGATAGTGTCCTCTGTGGAGCATCGGTAAAGCGGAGTTCCCACTCACCCAAGCGGAGACGGGGGCCACGCTCGCCCGCTTGCATGTGTCTTCTGATGTCCTCCACGCTCTCCCCGTGCCCTCCGTTGTCCTCCGTGTCGCGCTCTCACCGCAAGCTCCACACGCCCGCTTACTGCCGATGTGGATGAGGACCGAACTTTTTCACGTGATGGGGAAACGAAGGGAAAGAATGAACCAATAGTAACATAACCAATGACATGTGGGTAACTTTTGTGAAAATTGAAAATCCATTAATGACGTGTGCATGATCTGGATGATTTTGGCCTTAAAATCTTGAAAGAGTAAGAGAAGAAGGCTTTAGGAGAGATATAGTCCATTGATTGATTTATACGGAGTTGGATTACTGTATGGCAGAAATTTGGTTGGACTTAGATTAGCATGACCGTATGGGTGGTTGAGGGGGGTGGATTTAGTAAAGAAATTTTTGGTACTACAAAGGGTAAAGATTTCTAGGTACGGTTTGAAAGTCAAACTGTTTCCTGAAAAAATAACTGCACCTCCAAAAATGTTTTTGCAGTAGTACATGTTATGCCCACAAAAGCAAACACTTGTGATCTCCGATCCCAACCTGCACTCTAACCTACGAAATTCAAAAGAAACACTCCGGTGTGAACTGAACCGGGATGTTGAAGCAATGAGCCTTGGAAAGCTAGAGAACACTTGACTCAGTGAAAGATAGCTTTCCCTGGTAAAATAACAAACAGGGTATATATTCAGCATCCATCAAAGTCCTAGATGCAATGTACCAGAATAAGCTAAGAGTGATGATACGGTTTGTTTTATTTGTGTTACGCGGATCTTATTCCTGCTGATTATCAGCACTTTGTTTATACGATTCCTCTGAAACCAGTACAGAGCAAAGTGCCAACCTGATTATACAGATTAAGAAACGAGAATGGTTGTTAGCATGTCAGTCAATATATGTCACTGTCGCACCATGCGCCGCCGGGCGTTAGCTGGTAACGAGTCTAGTTTAGTGTCGTCCACAGTATGATCGAAATCATACCCTATGTGTGTACTACGTAAGTAGTAGGAATTTATAGTCTTCGTCGTTTATAGGTTGCTCAAGTAGTCAAGTTGCATTATCCTTTTATAATAGCCTTTGTTACGAATAATTTGAGTCAATAAATTATGAAAACGATGATGCTCTGTTCGGTCCTTTTTGGCTCTTTTTTTGAGGGAACAGGAGGGGTTTTATTTGGACCCCTACTGGATTTTATTAAAAATAAACAAAAGGTACAAAAAATCTTGGCTCTTTATGGTGCAACTAGCTAGTTTTAAGCTCTGTTTTTCTCGTAATAATGCATAGAATCCTAGGAGAACAGATTCTAAACCGCGCCTGCTAGAAAAACATTAGCCTATTTAAGGCTTTGTTTAGATGTGTAGTCTTATTCTCATAAATTCACATGTATTGAGATGAATTGGAGCATAATTTAGTTCAATTCTCACCTCAATCCACCCCAACAAACGTGGATTGATACAAATACGACTATATCCGAACAAGACATAAGGCTTCCCTCAAGCTGTTTTGTTTGAAAAAGCAAATCAATTGTTTTCTCAAAAAGCCAAAGGCCAAAAATTGCAGGGGGGAAATGCAAATGATGAAGAAATTAAAATAAAACACTTTGGTCCATGCTGGTAAGAGCTTGTTTGGATGTAGTCATACTTGCATCAATCCAAATGTGTTGATATAGATCATTATTACATAGAGCCATAGAGGTCACGTGGAAACTCAAATCAGTAATCTAGAAACGGTAAGATAGTCATCAATCATGCGACATGGAAATTGATCCTATAGATCACCATGCTATTTTTCTACTTTGTAGCTTATATATACACTCTTCAACTCTCGCTCCCCTATTTCTAAATTATTATTATTAAAATGAGTTAAATTTGAAGGATCCAAACGGGGCATAGTGTTTTTTCTATAAATTCGATCAGACCTCAAAACATGTTACATATATTTTTTTCTTTTGCTTAATTCATTCAAAACTAGAGAAACACTGTGATAAGCAAGTGTTCTTCGTTTGGTTAGCCGGCCGGGATAAGAGCAGCAGATTTCTAAGTTCCGAAGTTATATTATGTATATTCCCTCCGTTCCAAATTAAGTCGGTCTAAGAATTTTGGAAACTGAAAGCATTTTAAGGTTGACGAAAATTATAGATAAAAATATAAAGATTTATGACATCATATAAATACATAATGAAAATATAAGTAATGAAGAATCTAACAATACTTAGTTGATGTCACAAAACTTATATTATTTTAATAGAGAAATTTGGTCAAATTTGAGATGCTTTGACTCTACAAGATTGTTGGAATAATATAATTTAGGATGGAGTGAGTATATATATTAGTTTAATAGTCTATCTGCAACCCCAAGAAATACATATTTTATTTTTCTTTCTATCCATCGATGATTGAACCCTAATCATGCATCTCTTCGGTGATAATTAAATGAACTCCGCCCGAGACCTGATCCATCGATTGATCTAAACCTTCGCTTACAAACGAGTACAGGGGGACAACTAATCGTACTGTATTGTATATCATACTTCCTCCGTTCAGCTACTACGAGTTGTTTTAGCTTTCCTAAATATATAGTTTTAGCTTTCCTAAATACATAACAAAAGCTATTTACTTAAAGAAAATATAAAACTGTTTACAATTTGCAATGAAAGGGGTATAAGAAATGTTTAGTTGTCCTAAACAAAATAGGTATAAATTTGATTAACTCTATAGAAAAAATAATTATTATACAATATTTAATAAGCTTCAATAGATATATTATAGACATAATATAAAATGTATTTTCATAATTTACCTCTTTTGACATGGTAGATGCCAATTTTATCTTATATAGACAAACTTGGTCAAATCTAGATCTTAGGACAACAGATTATATGGAGGGCGCTCATTTAGCGTGGATAGCACACTAATAATTAATAGATGTACTAAGGTTCTGTTTACTAACACCATTAACTCCTTATAGACACTTTTAACATAAATCTATGGATGCAAGTTTTATGTGCTAAATTTTGATACAATTTTGACTAATTATTGATCAAAATTTATAAAATTTGACTTTTTTACTAATCAAATGCGATATCATTTCTGAGGCCCTGTTGGTTCTTGATTCTTCAGAGTGATTCTATTGGATCCCTATGAGGGGTAGAGTGGAGAGCTCAGAATTGGTTCTCTACTGATCCTCACTAGAATATAACAAGAAGCAGATTGAAGTGGGGCAGGGGGAGGGGGTTTTAGCTTCTAGCGTAAATGGAGAAGTAATTATCTCTTGAATCTTGATCTCATCCAAATCAATTGATATTTTGAGTATTCGACTAGTTAAGTGTGATGAGAAGCTCCAAATGACCCCGAAACGTGGTGATGCCTAGCTCCACGCTACTACCACGTGAGCTCATAAGGGCGTTGACTTTTTACGTAATGTGGTGTGCTGACCAAAACGCAATTGCCCTAGAAAAGCATCCGACAAATGGACAATAGATTATTGCTACCCCCGCCTTGCCTCGTACAATTAACAAAGTATCTAGCCTTCGATCACCTAGGTAACAGAAAACGAAGCCAAAGAAATGCAAAGCACCACTCTGTTCATACCATCACGAGATGCGTGCTACTGTTTTGCACCGGACGACGAGACTGAGAAAGATATGCCATATGAGCTAGGCCGTCACTGACTCCCTCCAATGAAGCCGCCGTGGCGGTGCCAAGAGTAGCATATTCAAAGATTGTGTCTCTTTACATTCTACGCTGGACCATCTGTGCTAATGGCAAATAAAATGGCATTTGTCTTCAAAATCAAGCTAAATAAACGCAATCACGAAAAAACGGAGTACCTTATACTTCCACCGTCAAGAAATGATAAACATATTAACTACTGATTTTTTAACAAACTTTAATCAACATTTAGTTGAATCATACGCGAAAAATTTAGGGATTAAAACTTAAATCAATATATATCTCTGTTCAGAGTGGCTGTAAGATGATATTAATATCTTTTTATTAAAAATTAACAATGTATTGTAAGAAAAATCAAAGCTTAATTAATCAAAGTACACTGTATTTAGCATGACTTTACCTCTGATGGAACGTGTCACGAAGAAGGATGTATTATTTAGCAGTTCAACTTCTGATAGCACATGAAACTTTTGCCTGGCCTCGTTACCCAATCACGGCCAAATTGACACGTCACACTTACTTAATTTGGGCTAATAATATGGGCACCACAGCCAAAAGATGGAAAGATTAGTGAGACATCATCAATAAAATAGTCTAAATCTTAGAGAAGATAGTTTGTTGTTTCCCTTTCGATCTCTCAATCATCTAGCTTTTGGCCATTTTTTTTTCACCCCCCCCACGACCACGATCGGCGAGCGGGTCCAACGCCAAATCCAATCGCTAACCACCGCCGGCGTCCTCGTCTACGTCTACTACCTGCTCTCCCTCCCACAGAGGCGCAGAGCCGCAGCATCCACTCGAGGACTTGCAGAGAGTCTGCGGCTCAGCGGGCCAGACGCGCTCCGCCGCCGATCAACACACGGGCACGCACGCCTCCCGTTTCCTCATTCCGAGGCCGCACTGCGCCGCCTCCGCCGGGTCCAGCGAGGACCGTTCCTCCCCGGCAAGCTGCATCCGATCCTCTGTTCCGGGTGAGTCTACGCGCACCGCCTATCCGCCTCCTCCCGCGGCTGGATCCCTACCGGCGTGGCGCGATTCGTGGATCCGGTGGCGAGTTCTGCGCGCGCCGTCCACAGCAGCACAGCACCGCTCCTCCCCTCTCCTTGCTTCTGGCAGCGCACTCCTGCCTCGACTGTCCCCCTTTTCTGTTTCACATGGAGACTAGAGTTGTCCCTCCGCTAGCCGCACGGATCCTCTCCGTCCTCACCTTTTCTTCTTCTCTCTGCACTGCAGGTCTGCGAGGTAGTGCCGGCGGCGAGGCCTCTCTCATCCCCTCCGGCGAACACCCCTTCCGAAGTGGTGAGGTAAGCCTGCCCCCGTTCCTTACCTCTCCTGTAGACTCCTGCAACTCTCCTGAAAATAAAACTCTCAGTTGATGATTAGAACCATGCAAAACTACAATGATCATGTATGTATGTACTTCTGCTCACTGAATCAGACGCGATCAGTTGTTTTGCTTTTCTTTAAGAAAAGGTAAAAAGAAAAGAAAAAAGACTATAGTCATGATTCTCAGACTTGGAACCAAACCATACGGTGTTGTCTCTAGTATACTCGCTTTAATATGTTTAGCACATGGTTAGGCTGAGCTGTGTAGAGCATGGGTTAGAGATTGTTTTAAGCCTATCTTTATTTTCATATATGAATTGATATGTACCTTTAAATTCCTAATTGCATTTTATCCTTGATTAAAAATTTTAGAAATTGATCTCCATAAATCATTATAAGATCAAAGAAAGGCGCAGGGATGCTACAGTAGAAAACCTGCCCTACTGAAAGAACAATAGGGAACACCTTAAGGTCAATCTGGATTCTTCCAGATTAACCAGGATTGATCAAACATTCAGTAGGGCCTTTCAGCTTACGCATGAAGTATGGTAACTAAGAAAGAACCATAGTAAATTCAGCAAGAACCATAGTAAATTCAGCAAGATTTAGCAAAATACCTTTCAAACACCTTTATTAAGTTGAAATAAGGTAAAGGATCAAGTATTCCAGATTAAGGCCAGGGTGTATCCTATTGTTCTCTCAGTAGGACAGATTGTTCATTGATGCCAGGGTGTATCCTATTGTTCTCTCAGTAGGACAGATTGTTCGTTGTAGCCTCTCTGTGCCCTTCTTTAATCTTATCCCAATTTATGGAAATAAAGTTCCAAAAATGGAATGTTTATGACTTGGTCAATTCTAGTGTGTCTAATATATAGTATGGCTTACATATCTCATTTAACCTTTTTCAGGCGGTGCTTTGCATATTAGCTTTTGCATTTAGTGGATCAGTCCTCCCAGGGTTATGCATGTCAGCCCCTGTGGCTCTTCGAAATGAGCTAGAATTGGTTTCCCATTCTGCAAGGGTTGACTTATTCCGAGACACTAGTTGCAACATAGAAAAGGAGGTGTTGGCCAGTTTGGGAAATGGCCAAGATTCAACTGCTGCTGGAACAAATCCTGGTTTCAGAGTTGGAGAGATCAGGTTTGCTAATGGAGATATTTATTCCGGCACATTGCTGGGGAACACACCAGAGGGTTCAGGCCAGTATCGCTGGTCAGATGGTTGCACCTATGAGGGTGAGTGGAGGAGAGGGATGAGGCATGGGCAAGGAAAGACCCGATGGCCATCTGGAGCCACCTACGAGGGTGAGTATTCTGGTGGCTACGTATTCGGTGAAGGCACCTATACGGGTCCAGATAAAATCATCTACAAGGGACGGTGGAAGTTGAATCGCAAGCATGGGCTTGGACATCAGACATATCCAAATGGAGACATATTTGAAGGTTCTTGGATTCAGGGAGAAATAGTAGGTCATGGGAAGTACACATGGGCGAATGGGGACACTTACGTTGGCAACATGAAAAGTGGCAAGATGTCAGGGAAAGGAACTCTTACATGGAAAAATGGGGACTCATATGAGGGTAACTGGATGGACGGCATGATGCATGGGTATGGAATCTATACATGGAATGAATGCGGGTATTATATTGGAACATGGACAAGGGGACTGAAGGATGGGAAAGGTAAGTTCTATCCGAACGGCTGCAGAGTTCCTGTTAACGATGAGCTGTATATCAATAATCTAAGAAGCCGTGGTGTATTGCCTGATATTAGAAGACAGAATCACGGTTCACGCATACTTCACTCTTCCTCGGTTGACATGGGGAACATGAAGGTTGGTATGACTAGGCAATCTTCAGATGTTTTATCCAAAAGGAATTCAACTGAGCAGGCTCCTTTGAAGAATGTGTCTTTGGAAAGACGGTGGAGTCTTGAGGTGGCTATTGAAAAGTTTATTGGCCATGAATCAAGTGAAAGTTCTGGCCTAGAAAGCTTGGAAAACTTGAGTGATTCTCGTTTGCCCATACTGGAAAGAGAATACATGCAAGGTGTTCTAATCAGTGAGGTGGTTCTTGACAGGAGTTTTTCAGACTCCTCAAAGAAGACGAAACGCCGCCAGAAGAAAATTGTGAGGGACACAAAAAAGCCTGGAGAGACGATAATCAAGGGACACAGAAGCTATGATTTAATGCTGAGCCTGCAGCTTGGAATCAGGTAGCACCTCCTGATATCATGGTTTCAGTTTGCTTTTTTTCCTGTTCATTGTTTGTTCAGCTATTACTGGCCTAGCTACTCCCTACTGAATGTTCTTGTTTATAGAAGAATCATCTCTTGCAACCACATAGTAATATCATGTCATATAATAGCAGGTCCCTTGTGAACTAATGATGTGGTTTAAAAAAAATGCTTGGTATCATCTATTCATTTGGCTTCTAGAGAGAAATGATGTAAGGTCTGATTGATGTACGTAGCACCAGCATGTAGTGGTTGCTTTTCAAAAAAAAAAAAAAGAAGGAAAATATTGTATCTCTCATAAACACATAACAAATATGGTTTGGAACTCACCCCATTCAAAGTTTGCCATTTGCGTGGTATCTTCTTTTTTTTTTGTGAGAATCCATTTGCATGGTAAATTGAGAAGTATGAACTACCACAAGTAGTGATTACTGCCTTCAGCTAGCAACCTATGCTTTTTGTGTTAGGAACTGCTGGCTCCCGCAACATAAAAAGGGGGCAGCCCGGTGCACGTAGCTCCCGCTTGCGCAGGGTCCGGGGAAGGGTCCGACCACATGGGTCTTTTGTACGCAGCCTAACCCTGCATTTCTGCAAGTGGCTGTTTCCAGGACTCGAACCCGTGACCACCTGGTCACAAGGCAACAGCTTTACCGCTGCGCCAAGGCTCCCGCAACATACATGTTGTTTAATTAAATCCAGAGTATGATGTTTACAGATTGTTTTTTTAAGTACATTTGAAATTGGCGATGTTTTGTTGTACTTAGGTACACAGTTGGAAAGATTACACCGATTCAAAAACGTGTAGTTCGTGCTTCAGATTTTGGGCCAAGAGCAAGTTTCTGGATGAACTTCCCAAAAGAAGGATCTCGGCTTACTCCTTCACATTCAGCGGAAGATTTTAAATGGAAAGACTACTGTCCCATGGTTTTCAGGTCCGCATCTCAACATTTATGCCAATATGTGCATCTAAAAAATGTGATGTCCTTATCCACTGCAATTCAAGTGACCTTTAGATTCTACACACTTAGCTAACACAATTTGTTCATTGTGACCTCTTGTTGACACAAGTTTTTGTTGTTTCTCCTGACTTAAATTATAATATTCTTTCTATTCCAGACTCATCATACTTTAAAACACAATATCTGTAGGAATTTGAGAGAGATGTTCAAGATTGATGCTGCAGACTATATGATCTCCATATGTGGAAATTCTGCTCTTAGGGAACTATCTTCCCCTGGAAAGAGTGGAAGTGTCTTTTTCTTGTCACAAGATGATAGGTTCATGATTAAGACTCTCCGAAAATCTGAAGTGCAGGTCCATTATCTATTTAGATTACAGAGATTGTATTTCTTAGCTGTAATGATTGTTGGATAGTTTGTGCAGTATGGCCATTTTCCTAGGAAGCAAAATTGAACTTTTCATGACTGTATACTATCCTGTAGGTTCTTTTACGAATGCTTCCAAACTATTATGATCATGTCCGTACCTATGAGAACACCCTCATAACTAAGTTTTTTGGCCTCCACAGGGTGAAACCTTCTAGTGGTCAAAAGGTAATGATTGACATCAGCACCAATTTCATTTAAGGTTCCTTCAGTTTAGTATTTTCCCTTCCTTTTTAATGTAATGACCCTTCTTTAATATCTGCAAATTGCAGTTTCGGTTTGTTGTGATGGGAAACATGTTTTGCACTGAATTGAGAATTCACCGGAGGTTTGATTTGAAAGGCTCATCTTTGGGCCGCTCTACTGACAAAATTGAAATTGATGAGAACACTACTCTGAAGGATTTGGATCTTAACTATTCCTTTTATCTTGAACCTTCCTGGCGTGAGGCTCTACTTAAGTGAGCATATTTTCTCTAGAAATCATGCTTCTTATGTGTTCTGTTATGTGACAACATTACATTTATCTAAGATACTGTTGATTATTCTTCAGGCAGATTGAAACAGACAGTGATTTTTTGAGAACACAGCGGATAATGGATTACAGCTTACTGCTTGGTGTTCATTATAGAGCTCCACACACCTGCGGACACGTGCATCCTATCACCGGAGCATGGCAGCAGATAGGTTGACTGTTGTTTCAGAAGAAGGTAAGGAGTAAGGACATGCCTAACACACCTTCCATAAAATGTTGCTCCCTATAATCTGTTGCACTTCCCATGAGTGTAAGGAAAATACTCATTGATTCGTTTCAATAGTGTGAAGTATATCTACTCTTTATGTCCAGCTGGAGTCTGTACGCCGTAGTTGCCAAGCTAATGACCATTTTTAATTCGTTTTTGTTCAAAAGGAACTCAAATTATGCATCCCAACATCCAAAGTTATCTGGAAATCCTTAGCATGCTGCATAGTCCTAAACTTTCTTGATTTCCAAATCATGTTTGAGCTAGGCAGCCTTAAGTTGTCTTCAAGCTATATCTGGTGTGAATGTGTTATGCACAAATATGTCTGATAGTTGTTATTGATCTGCAACGCCTCTTTTTATTATTGCTTTAACTTTTTCACCACATGCATTTCCATGTTAAGTTAATAAGTTCTTTTTAAGACTGGTGTGCTAATGTTTGGTCAAAAATGGTTGGCACAGATGCTCAGGAAGATGATGCCCTTAGCTATCCAGAAGGATTAGTCTTGGTTCAAAGCAGTGGTGAGAACAGTGTTGTTGTTGGTCCTCACATAAGAGGCAGCCGTTTGCGTGCGTCAGCTGCTGGATTTGGCGAAGTAGACCTACTGCTGCCTGGTACAGCCAGGTAATTGTTTGTAGTTCAAATACTTTTAGTAGCTTGTGGAAATTATGTTGAGCTGGCACACTGCTTGTAGTTTCAAAGGGGGAGAATTACAGCATCTTTTTTTTAATGGCTTTCTTATGTTTGTCAGGCTTCAGATCCAGCTAGGAGTTAACATGCCTGCAAGGGCAGAGCAAATCCCTAAGGAAGATGAAAGCAAACCATTTCGTGAGGTGTATGATGTCGTCCTCTACCTGGGCATCATTGACATATTGCAAGAGTACAACATGTCAAAGAAAATTGAGCATGCTGTCAAGTCCATGCAATACGACTCAGTCTCGATCTCTGCTGTGGACCCCCAGTTCTACTCGGAGCGTTTCTTGAAGTTCATTCAGACTGTCTTCCCTGAGAATTCATAGGTCATCAACCAATTCTTGTTTGAAAAAGATGCCCACCTGCTGCTGTTTTGTTAGCGATGTTGGCCAGGCACATGAAACCTGATTCACGACAGTTCATATCTTCAAAATTGGAGCTTGCAAGAATCAGAACAATATTACACTCTCTTCAGTGCATACCTGTTCCTTCAATCCTTCTTGGATGAACTAGCGTGCATGTTCCTTCGTGGATGAACTGGCAGGAAGAATATCCAACAAGAAGAGATACATCAGGGCTTGTGCAGAAGCAAACAGATCTTCTCTTGGTTTTGTTCCGAGCCCCTGGGATCAGTTGGCTAGCTTCCCGGAGTAGGCATGGCATACTGAACTGGAGCAAGGCTATCGTGTGAGTGGCGAGGTTTCTAGTGACAACGTCGCCATGGCGCCATGTTTATATCTCGACAGTTTCAGAAAGCTAAAGCTGGAGAAGATATTGCCTATGGTCGTGTTTTCATCTGTTAAGGGGCTATGGAGGCTATTTGTAATAAGAACCTAAAAATATGCATCAATATCAAATTCATTTTTGTAGGACAAAAAAGAAAGGAATATGTAATGCAAAATGTAAAGAAATGGTAGCAAGAATAACTGAATAATAAGAAGGCTATTTCGCAAATCGAACGTCCCCTGCCTTGGACTGCATCTCTTTCCCCGTTCCTTGTTGTAGCAGTATCATCTAGTCCTGTAGTAGACAAAAGAGTCGGGAGTAATAGCACCAGCAATATCAGCTGGCAGCCCTTTTTTTTATAAACGGCTGTACCTGCTGCTGCTGTAGAAACAACAGTAAACGTAGGAAGGCTAAGCAGCGAGCTGTGTTCTCCGTTGTGCAATGCAACTTCAGAACACTGGAATACTGTCCGGGGCTCCACGGCAAGGCCCTGTTGTTTCTTGGCTGCCAGCTGTCAATTTCTCCAAAGCCATCCA
>DXKC01008901.1:0-12003 GCA_031170775.1 Cymbopogon citratus
GTAGGTGGCTTGCATAGCTTAGTTGAGCTAGTGCTAGAAAGTGCTTCGCCTCCTTAAGTACTAACAAGTTGTTTTAGTGCTTTGCAAGATTTTTTAATAGGCTATTCACCCCCTCTAGCCATTTAGGACCTTTCAGAAGGTAAAATCAGTAGTTATCCATATTTATCTTTAGCATTGCATTAGTTATCTTCTTGCATAATCATTTTTCCTTCTTGCATATTTACTTCTTTGCATTAAACATTACATTAGAAAAGAAAATAAAAATGGCATGCATTGCATTCAAAACACTAAAAGCCTAAGAAATCTGTGGAATAAAACCCATAGATATATTAGCTGTGGTGGCATAAAAATAAATAAATATTGCATTCATCATATTTGACAATTTTCTGCATGGCATACTAAATATGAAAATACCAAAAATATATTAAGATCCTACTACAAAAAGATACATATATTAAGATCTAGACAGATGAAGCTAGGAGGTTATGACTAACGCTTAACTAGTTCCATAAGCTTTGTAGTCTATTTGAGCTTCACAGGATTAAAGGATCAAGAAGGGCTAACAGGCAGAAGGACGTCCTATCCCCTGTCGGAGTGTTGTCTGCAACAGTTACGCGCTATTTCTAACAGCAACCACCTATGACACTCCAGGAAGACTAGTATGCCTTCACTGCCCGTTAGCAACATCAACAGACTACGTCAACATCCAGCTTGGGGGAGAGTATCCCCCATTTATTCAGCTAAGTATTCTCTTACCTACCTATGTTAATAAATAGATATGTTTGTGCTAAATTATAAAACAAATAAAAAGATGTATAACCTTAGAAAACTAAATAAGAATTTTTTTAAAATATTTTTCTATGCCATTTTAAGTTTGCTAAATAAATATAGGAGAGTGTGCAAAATCTTACCTTTTCAAAGTAAATCCCTAGAATAGAAAGCTCTCATGTAAATGATGAATAGTTGCTTTGCCACAATTCCTTTCAAGTACCCAAGCCAGGTTTACATAGAGAGAAAAGGGCGAACAGTAAATGTTTTGTAATCTGAAAGGTTCGAGAAGGCTCTCGGCCAAAGGGGAGCCTGAACGGGCTCGGTGGCCGGGCGCCCACCCGTGACCCTGAGGCGCCCACCGGTCCACAGCAGCCAATCAGTGTCACACCCATATTTCCAAGGAAACGAAATAGGATATATAAAAGGTCTCATATGCACCCTAGAATAGTTGCACATATAAGCTGACAAATTATAAATAGTATCATCACAAAGTGCTTATTACATAACGAATGAATCCTCAAAACTTAGTCTATTACACAGCTATAGCGGAAAATGAAAGATAACTCTCTAGATAACTTCTGGAACGTCAACTAGTTGACTCCAAGCCTAATACTCATCACGATAATTCTTAGTCCAGCCTTCATCTGTTACCCATCCAGGATTTTCCAAGTATTGAACGTAAAACAAGCGTAAGTACATGTCGTACTCAACAAATATAACATGGGGTTATGAAGCTCAAAAGGTAGACACTGGTTATACTGCACTGAGCTTTTAGTTGTTTCATGGCATATTAAGCATAAAGTTGTGCATAACCCAAACCACAAGTTCTTTAGAAAACATCACTTTCTTATATCAAGTTTTACCAAGGATAATGTTTTTCTGTGTGTTTTCCAGGCCGTTCATAACCGTGAACACGGCTGATATATTAGTTTTACACTCTGCAGAGGTTGTACACTTTCACTGTTGGTCATGATCTCCAAATTCATGGGTTAATTACTCCCATACACCTGAAAATCATATAAAGCCACCTAAGAGTTTGTCTAACAAGTTAGGGACGCTATCAGTACAAGTATAGAACCCCTCTTCCTGCAAGGCACACAACCGCAGCCTATACTCTTGCATCGGGACAGCGGCAGACCTATACTCATAACGGTATACCACTGAACAAGCTAGAAAAGGTCTCTTAAGCAAACTAAGCCAGAGCCATTTAGCCCCCCAGTTGTACTGTCAATCCCAGATTTTACTGACAGAACAAGTCCTTGTTTAAAAACATCTTTTAATCATTATTGCATAGTCCATTAGTCAATGTTCAGGTTATATATAATCTTGTTGAGCACTAGCAAGAACTACCCATATGCAATAAACCCATAGGTAACGAGGAATAAAGTACAAGTGCTAGGTAATCCTTATGGTTCACAAGCTTAGACACATGCAATATGAATATAGTGGTTAAAGTGAATAGGAAATAAGGATGATCCCATGCTATACTTGCCTTGGTCAAAGGGTTCCTGCTGATCCTACTCAAAGAACTCTTGATCTCCCATGAACTGCTCACCGTCTATACTCGATCAACATCAACACACAAGCATCCACGTAATCGTACATGAGAAAACATGAGATATGATTAGAACAGTACACCATACAAGGTAAAATAGATTGAAAAGTTTATAAAACAAATCTACACGTTGCTACGATGACACGGACGCCAAGATCTCCAAAATCGGAGCTAGAACGAGGAAGATATGATTTAAACAAGGTTTACTTTGTAAGATAAAAGAATAGATCTAAATTTGGTTTTCAAAAGTTGGAAACAGATCTAAAAGTGATACTAACTGATAAAGAACTAAATTACAAATCTAACGCAACTTGAACGGACCAAATCGGAGTTAAAACGAAGATTTTATAAGCAAAGTAAGATAATGGCAAAACTGTAAATATCCAGAAAACAATTTTGAATCTGCTAAAAGGAAAATACGCTTTCCAAGGTTGAAAACGTATTCTGAAAAAGACGCTATGGACTGCGGGTTAAGGCTTTAAATATTTGTAAGGTCTTTTCTACAAGATAGCCACCCGAAGGGGTATCTTTGTTTCTGGGCGGTTGGATCTGAGATGGACGGTCAAGATTAGAACAGAGGGGGGAAGCAGTGGCACTATCACCGGAGTTGAAGCAGACGGCAGCAGAGCTCACCGGCGATATCGAAATTGACCCTAAGGGCCATGGTTCGGCATAAAACTAGATCCAAACGAAATCTGAGGTCCACGCGAACTCACAAGAGGGGAAAACAGGAACAAAAGTGGCTCCCGGTTGATGCTTGGCGGTGAACAGCGGGCGGCGGCGGCACTGCAATTCCGACGAGCAATTAGAGCTTAGAGAGGACGAATAAAAGAAAGAGATCAAGCTGGGTGAGCTCGTGGGACAAACCCGAGGCTCAATAGTCGGCTTACGTGGACGGTGAAGCTCGAATTAGCGAGATTGATTGCGGAGGCGGAGCTTAGAGTTGCGGGTGCTTGCGGGCTCGATTTTCAGGGAAAACTGTTGCGAGGGCAAGGCAAAGCGATGCGGCATGGGCACATGGCTTATATGGGACAGATTAATGTGGAGAACACGCCAGGACACAGCGCTCGGCAGAGAGGCGGACTCGAGCGGTGAAGGAGACCGGCTCAGTTACGAACTAGAGAAGAACGACAACGATGACGAGTGGGGCCCGGTGCGTCAGCAGCACAAGATGGAAGCGGAGATGGCTACCGGCTGGGCTGGCCTCGTGGGCTTCAGCCGTTCGGCCCACCAGAGGAAAGGAGGAGCAGGCTGGCTGCTCGGCTCGAGCCAAGGCAAAGAAAGAAAAAACAACGGGCCGGAAGAAAGAATGAGGCCGGTTGGGCCAGAAGGAGAGAAAGAAAAGGGAGGGAGAAAGAAATGATTTTCCTTTTCATTTCCAAGAGCTTTTCAAATAAGATTTTGAAATCAATTTGAATATCAAACAAAGCCAAATCAATACAATAAAAATAGTGTAGCAGCATGTATGCACAAACGTGTATCTATCTCATGACATATTTTAATCGAATAAAAATTATTATTTTGCTAAATTAAATGCTCACAAAATATATAATTAAATCAAATTTAACCTATTTAAAAAACATGCAAATTTTGGGTGTTACAATCAGGCTCCGCCTCACGGATCCTGCCTCCACCGCCTTTGAGGATGAATAATCACCGCACGTTTAGGTCGGTTTGATCCAAGGGCTGTGGTGCATCCTAGGGGGCTATGTAAACAGGCTCCCTGACCCCTGGAGGAGGCATCCCTAAGTTTATTGTTCTTATTGTTCTTTGGTCTTTGGGTTTACTTTATTCGCTACTGGTAGGGAATAGAGTAATCATTCGTAGCGTAAGCGCGGTGCTTGGGCTAGGAATACTCGTTGATATCTCCTATCTGGCCAGATTAGTGGTAGTACACTGGGGGAAGTGATAGTCTCCCTGTTGGTTGCATATTCCGTATCCCGTCAGTAGGACATAGGAATAATGCGCCAAGATTAAGCATCCTCTATGGTGTCTCTTTTCCTTAGGTGGCCCCCTTAGAACAATATCTACACAGCTTACCATAGGTTGGAAGAAGACTGACGGAGTAATCCTCTCTATATCGCTCATATCTCTCTATCTTGTATGTAGCTCAGGGGTTAAGTATAGACTTGGGTTAGTCAGATGCACAATTTCTCCTAGCGGATAAATAAATAACGATACTCTGGAATATCTCCCGGGTGAAGTGCTCACCGATATCTGTGTGCTTGCGGATTAATTCTCTGAGTGCGTATCTAGTATCAACATACACCCACAAATAAAAACACCGAATCTCACCTTAAGAGTTGCGCACAAACATGCACCCCTTCGTCCACCAAAAATATGACCTCTTACCCTAGGAGTTGCACACCCTTCCACCAAATACAAATGCCAACTCTCACCATGAGAGACACGCATTCATCATCCATCAAATAATTACTCCTTGCATTCCATCATGCCTTCTCTTTATCCAAATTTTCCTATTGCCAAAAGAGAGATATGGGTTGTGCTAAAAAGGGAGAGAAAAATGCCAAGGGGCAAAAAAACAGAGAAAAAAGAAAGATGGACAAAATTCCAATAAATCAATGGGAGCTTCAAAAAACCCCGTTCAAAGAAAAAAATTCCCTTTATAGCTCTCAACAAAATATCCATCCACCAATAAAGAGAGTCATGATACATGGAGTACCAAAAATACTTAGAGTTAGGAACCATCTTCCGTTCCACACACTTGCACATCTCAATCAAAGTGTATGACTTATATATTCTAGTGGTTTGGTTTTTGAATTGACAATATATGTGATGCAAGTATACCCACTTTCATACCTACCTAGAACTCCACTTAAAAGCCTTAGTAGTAGGTTTTAAAAAGAAGGAACAATGCCTTTGGTGAGGTAGTCATATAGATTGAGCAATCGAGAGAATCATTTGAGGAACTTGGTTTTATCTTTCAAAAAATATCAAAACCTCTGAAAAGATAGTTGAATTTAGAATGAATGATCAGCAAAGTCTGTGAATCTGTTCTTGCAATCACCTAGGACTTAAGAAACAGCCTAAAAGCCCCACAGTTACCAAGAAAATAGAGGGCAGAAAAAAATGCCGATTCATTCAAATTGTGTTAGAAAACTTTATTATAAATTTGTTACGCTTGAAATATAATCAGCATAGTGGCAACTCCTAATCAACAACCAAAACCTATCTTTTGCTCGAGAACGAGCAAAGGGCAAGCTTGGGGGAACTTGTTGGCGTTCAATAAAAAAAATTTTATACCACCAACTAAGAACCAAAAAGGGAAGAATTATATATTTCTATACACATATACCTTTGCTACGAATCCAATTCCACTTGTACTGGAAGTTGTGACACTTTTCAAGAATATATACCAAGTACAGGGAATTGTATACTAAAAGGCGCCACTTGAGAAAGCGTAAAATACCAAATCAATACAAATGGCCCAAGAAGCCCATCCAAAGACTAAATATGGGCAATTCCCCTACACCACAGCAGCCCAGGTCCAGCAAGCCCACCAGAGAAAGGTGGTGCTAAGGCGAGCCAGGGCTGGCGCGCCCGCGCCCACCCTGATGCCGCTCGGGCCCATCTCGCTTGTGTCAATATCATTAATGTTGGGGAGGACGGTGCGCATGGGGATCCATGAATATTCCTTCAGGAACCACCTCCAACACACTATATAAGAAGGGGGAGGCTCCCTCTCACAAGACACCACACAAGAGCCTCTCCCCCTCCACACTTGTACTCTTTTTAGTAGTTTTAGGATGTAGTAGTAGGAGTTTGGCAAGGAGCCTTGTAAGGAGAGCAAGGATCTATAGAAGGAAGAACTTTGGTATGAATACTTTGAAGAATCCTTCTATGTCCTTGTTCTTATTCTATCAGTATAGTTATGTTCTAGAACTAGAGTTAAGTTCTTGTGCACATAGAACTTTATGCTTAATCTTTCATACATACATGTTTAGACCTAGAGCTAAGTTGAGGTGATGAGTTCTCACTTAATTTAGTCTTGGTCAATGTTGATTTGTGGGATTGTTGTTAGTCCTTGTGGTGATTGATCTAGTGGAGAGGCCTGATAAAGTCGGATAACCCCTGCTAGCATGCTAGAGTAGCAGCCAATAGCTTAGACGTGGTGTCTAGGCTGGAGGCTACCTTCATTTTCCACGTTCTCATATGGTTGAGGTGGTAGGCGGTAGGGAGTGACCTTTTCCTGTCCATCCCTCGTAACCCCCCACATCCGGGTTCAGCGTAGAGCCATAGGCCGGGATCGGCTGGCTTACTAGCTGTGCTCTAGTGTCCCAAGTAAGTCAACAGCGACCTTTGCTATCTTAACTTAGAATATCTAACTCTATATAACAATCATGTATTTGTATGATTATCTACTATCTAACATAGCTATATAGGATTGCCTGCTAGATATTTAGGTTATTCTTTATTCTTTCTTTTACCTTTATCCTTGAGACTAGCTTGAGTGTCTATGCAAGTTATCAAATATCAATCCAACTTTACCTCTACTATGAGCATTGGTCAATTATACATTTATGTTATCTCCTCCATGTCCCAATTAGAGACTTTTACACAATGCCTTCCTTTGGAAAAATATAAATAACAAAACCCTGAATACTTCTAGGTGAAATGCTACAACAGTAGTTGCCCCTGTGGACAAAGATGAACCAATGGGAGAACCAGATTCCCCAGACCAGCAAGGCACCGAGCACGACAACGGTGAGGGACAGCCTCCAGACCACACTCCATCCGAGTAGTATGCTCCTTCTCCACCTGACTGGAGGGTACTGTTCATCTAGTACCTTGTCAATCTTTACGTCCCCAAGGACAAGACAGAGGCAGAGCGCTTGGTACGACGCGCCCGCCATTACATCACAGTCGTCAATCAGTTGATGCGTATGAACCCCAGGTCTGATGTCCTTCAGAAGTGCATCACCCAGGACACCGGCAAAGAGATACGGATCGAAATCCACAGAGGCATGTGTAATAACCACGCCGCTTGCAGAACACTGGTCGGCAAAGCCTTTCAAGTAGGTTTCTATTGGCCTACAGTAGTAGCAGATGCCGAAGATCTGGTGCGCCGGTGCCTGGAATGCCAGATGTTCGCCAAGTAGATTCATGTCCCAGCCCATGAGATCTAAACAATAATGGTTGCATGGCCCTTCTCATGTTGGGGACTAGATATGATTGGTCCCTTCAAAAGGGCACCTGGTGGTTTCAAATATGTTAATATATTGATAGACGAATTCACCAAATGGATCGAATACACGCCACTTGTAACTGCTACCGCACAAAAAGTAGTAGATTTCTTAAATGAGGTCATCCACCGATTTGGCATACCCAACAGTATTATCACCGATCTAGGTACCACATTTACCGGGAGCCATTTTTCAATTTCTATGATGAGATGTGTATCAAGGTCAATTACGTATCCCTTGCCCACCCCTGAGCAAACGGGTAGGCCGAACATGCCAATAGAATGATCATTGAAGCCTTGAAGAAACGTGTTTACCACGACAACGAAGAGCAGAAGCCTGGTAGATGGTTAAAAGAACTACCCGCAGTGGTCTGGGGACTCCGAACTCAGCCATGCTAGAGCATAGGAGTGTCCCCGTACTTCATGGCGTTTGGATTCGAGGCTGTCCTACCCGCAGAGGTGGCTTTCCAATCTCTTCTGGTCGAATACCACGATGAAGTTGCCTCAGACGAAGCCAGGGAGGTTGAGGTCAATGCCGCTGAGCAATGCCGACTAGACACATATGCTTAGAACTCCAAATATATGGCTACCTTGCGTCGTTACTATGACCACAACATCAATGGCAGACTCTTCGTGGTTGGTGCTTAGTGCTGAAAAGAAAATAGAAAACAGACGGCCTCCACAAGCTTTTGGCAAGGTGGGAAGGCCCATATAGGATCAAGGAAGTGACGTGCCCAACGTCTTACAGACTGTGCACAATGAGTGGTGTCGATATCCTGAACTCATGGCATATTGAGAACCTCATACGCTTCTACCCGTAGTCGGACTCTTCATAATAAAGATATGTACTTTACTTACATGTTATTTTTTTCTTTCATAGATCAACAAAATGCCCTCTAAGGCAACCATTTGCACTTTACATTCATGCAATGTCTTTTTGACTCTTCTGACAATTTAACTTATGTCCTATTGAAACGATACATGCGCCATACTAGAACAGTTGGACGAAGCGCTGCCTCGATCCTCCGACTATGTGCTACGGCTCTACGCCACACAGCACTAGGAGATTTGGCAGTAGCTCCCTAACGGCACTAGGCTCCTAGTAATCCTAGCAATCACGCTATTCACTAAGCACATCACTAGTCGCCTAACAGGGTTAACTACTTCGCCAGAGCCATACATCATACAACAGTCGACAAAATAAACTAAAAATTGTATATCACAGTTGCCCAACAGGCACATTCATTCAGACCACTCGGTCTAAGTAAATTTTGAGCACTTTGAGGCTCGCCATTAAGTCTGGCACATATATACATTGTCATATTACATACTTTCTACATGACTAACCACTACTGCTTCCGCCAGATTCCCTAAGGAAGGTGCACGATTTCACAATGGCGTCCGCCGCAGGTCTCGATAGGGTTCTGAGCTCCAGGGCCTGTTCGGGAGTGGTTCCAGCAGCAAGGCCCTCTTCAAATCGACACACATCCATGGTGGGATAATGTGACCGCACTCTGGCGAGTACATTGCACGCTACGAACGTACCGGCCTGTTTGACAAAATATTGCAACATGGGCCACAGCCCTCGGCAGCGGTATAGTATGGCGTCAGGCTAGGCTGCTGGGTCAGCAGGTAAAGGATCGCTGGTGAAGATGGTCCGGATCACTGGCTAGATGTAGTCAGTGATTTTCCTCAGCTTAATCTAGAGCATCTGGATATTTTCCTCCATGGTTTAGAATTGGGCCATGTGGTGTCGCTTGATATCTACACCAGACAACGGCAAGCTTAGTGTTTATCACAGGCAACAAAACCAATAAAATAAGTGGATAATGGTCACCTTCCATCTTGGTGTTTTGGGTCTCCACCAGATCTATTAGACGACCCAGCTCCCCGGCCATTATGGTGTCTGCTCCGCGAGTTCTGTGCAGAACACGATGTAAAAAGACTATTCACAAAGACAATAGTAGTAGAGGTATATGCAATACCTTTGTTGCTTGTTTCCAAGGGAGCCACTCTCCCCTCCAGTTCCTTCGCGTGAGCTTCAAGGCTGGCTACCTGGTCATACAGGACAGCTCGCTCTACCGACCACTGGACTACCCTGGTCTGGTAAGCATGTGCCTAAGTCTGCAGCTCTGCATATGACTTCTTAAGCACTTCATGCTATTCATAGATTGGGGTAAGCCTGTCAGTAGTCTGCATCCTCTGCACTGCGATTTCCTGCAAAGACTGTATGATACATTCAGTTAGATGACGAGCAAGGACAATTTTACCATGACATGTGCTAGCATACTTACTCGGATTTGAGCTCTAAGCCGTCCCAGGAGGTCGTCGAGCTTCGGTCCAAAATCGTCGGGATGGATTTCATTATACATCTCATGTACTTCACCAACCCACCGTATGGTCCGCAAGTGTTGTAGTGGCACCTCTTGAGCTGGTTGGCGGAGCGGTTCCTCCACTTCTTCGTCCGATGCCATGGCAACGTTGGGCTCGACATGGATTTCCCCCTCTTCGCCAATGGCGATCACTGATTGGGGAGGAACGCCTGATCTGGGGCTCCTCCCTACAAACCGGCCCAGAGCCAGTGGCTCTCCCAGTGTTGATGACTCCGCAACAGAGGTGTTGGCACCAACCCCTTGCTCCATATTCATTGTCGTCCAAGGTTGGTTGCCTGCTTGGTCTGCCTCTCCGGCATCCGACTGATTCACAGTAGGGGGTGGAGGCACCAACTGCTCGGCTGTCGACAAGATATGCGAGACAGTCTACCACGGGGGTACCCACGGTAGTTATTTAGGCAAAGGGCTATCTAGAAGTAGCGATCGAGCGTGACACAGAACGGGACAAATAGATTTATCTAGGTTCGGGCTGCGAGATGCGTAATACCCTACGTCCTGCGTCTTTGTGGATTGTATTGCTTTGAGAGTACAAGATGTTCAGATCTATCGAGTTCTAGAGTTCTATCCTATGGGGTGGATCCTGCCCGCCTTATATAGTCTGGGGGACAGGATTACAGCTCATAGGTTTTTGGTACGGGATAATTACAAACACACGTATCCAGGAAAGATATGGGTTTCCTATTATCTAGACTGCCTTGCGCGGCAAGGCGCCTTCTTGAGCCCGAGCAGGTCCACCGACCACGTTGTAGGCGTCCTTCGGGCTTTGAGCTTGTCGTCATGGGCCTTCTAGAGACGTGACCCAAAGATAGCCGTGAGGGTATAGGGGTTAATACACCCACAGCTAGTCCCCGAGCATTATGAATCTTGAGGAATACGCCGTCTTGACCTTGTCTAAGTAGTGAAGCTTGTTGTTGAGAAGTTGATCACTGACTGCGTCTTGGTGGTGCACATCCAAAAGGTTGCATGATGATCTTGAAGAAAAAGAAAAACGATTCTAACATCATACTGACGTGGTCCCATGTTAACACGTAATGTTAACACGGGCAATGTGCTCGGAGAAGATTAGAGGAATAGGACCAAAGTCACCGTGAGGTAACGTGGTCCCACGTAGTCCCCAAGGTTGACAGAAGATGAGTATGTTGTGTCAAGCTTTAAGAAAAAAGTCTTGAGTAACCAACTGCCAAGGTTAAAAACTGACACAGACACTTGGACGGATAAATCCGTGGCTCCAATAGGCCTGAACTGTCGACGGTGGAATGATCAGGCTGAACTGTCTGATCGAGTCTTTAACTTATAGCATGAAAAGAAACTTGGCAACAGGAGGCCTGAGCCATCGACTGGTCTGCCGTTGGAAAGACACGCGTGATCTGGACGAGTGGTCGAATCGAGTCCCTAGCTCTGACACGTGGAGGGACGAGTGGTCAGATCCATGTACTGACCAAGTCCCCAGCTCTGACGCGTGGAGGGACGAGTGGTCTGCCAAAGAATCGACACGCGTGGTCTGGCCAAGTGGTCTGGCTGAGCCCCCAGCTCAGAAGCGTGGAAGGACAGGTGGCAACAGGAGGTCTGAACCATCGACTGTGGTCTGCCGAAGAAGCGACACGCGTGGTCTGGCCAAGTGGTCTGGCCAAGTCCCCAGCTCAGAAGCATGGAGGGACGGGTGGCAACAGGAGGTCTGAACCATCGACTGTGGTCTGCCGAAGAAACGACGCACGTGGTCTGACCAAGTGGTCTGGCCGAGTCCCCAGCTCGGAAGCGTGGAGGGACGGGTGGCAACAGGAGGTCTGAACCATCGACTGTGGTCTGCCGAAGAAACAACGCACGTGGTCTGGCCAAGTCGTCTGGCCAAGTCCCCAGCTCGGAAGCGTAGAATGACAGATGGGCCTTGTAGTATAATAATGAGGCCCGTAGCCGTTGATGGGCCGCAGCATGTCTTGGAGTCAAACCCTAGAAGTTGACTGAAACGTCAGGGTTCCAGATATAAATGCGCAACAAACTGGAGTGACGGTTCTTCTTCCCCACTCAGCCATTTGTAGTTGCCGCCCGCAAACACCACTTCCGCAGCCAGATCTAATCCATGC
>DXKC01008902.1:0-13672 GCA_031170775.1 Cymbopogon citratus
GTATAGAATCCAACATTCTCCACACCAAAGAATCTACGAAAGCAAATAACAGCATATGTAATTGTGTTTCAAATAAAAATGAACAGTATTCACACCTATGGATGGCATTGTATTTCTGTTGGCTGAATAAAGGTATTGATGAACATGAGAACAACCTAAATGTACTTGAACCGTGCTACGAAAACAGATCACGGCACCACAATAACAATACTGAATTTGACACATCAAGAACCCTAGATGATTTAGTACTAGATCAAATGAAACCTACCATCCCTACCACATCTAGGGAACCACCATGACTGCCCACAGCGGTCAAGGAGAAAAAAGATACGAACCGGGGGAGGATGGAGAGACATACCCGTCTTCTTCGTGCGCGATCTGACTGGAGGCCGACGTGGGATGGACGTTGGGTGGCCTTGAACTCGCGTTGAATGCCGGCGTGGGAGGGACAGAGGGCGGCCTTGAACTCATGGCCTCAGGCGGCGCGATTCTCCGACTACGGTAGCGGACGGCGGCGCGTGTGGAGGTGTTTCTGTCGCGAGGCGGACGGCAGCGCGTGCTGACTTTGTGTCACGATCGGGACGGCGGCGCATGTGGAGGGGTTTCTTCGCGAGGCTGACGGCGGCGCGTGGTGAGACTTTGTGTCGCGAAGAGGAGTCGAAGGCCGATCGGGACTTTGTGTCGCGATATGTCGCGATGGAAGTTTCCCCTATATGGCGCGAAGAGGAGTCGGAGACGCGCGGGAGACCGGAAACCGCACGGGAGGAGAGACCGATCGGCCTTTGCCAAGTCGTCCGGGGTTTGGCAAAAATATCAAGTTTCCTCCCTCATTTGCCAACTTTGCCAAAATGCAAAACTCAAATGCAAAACCATTGGATACCTCAATTTGAGCTTTTTGGCAAATTAGTCAAATGCAAACCTCAATTGCAAAACCCTTGGAGATGCTCTAATCCTTTGTTCTCCACTACTAGAAATGTGCTGATCAATGACGATTCACTCATGACGATTACCAAATTCATCACAGAATGCTAGCATTCTATGACGAAATTTGCTGGTGCGTCACCAGTTACAAGTGACGGAGGTTTGGCGATAAAAATAATGATGAAAAGGAAACTATCGTCATGGAATAACAAAAACTAAATCGTTATTGATTGTTTAGCTGTTGTTGCACCTTGAGGACATGGCGCCATGGTCCCACCATCGGGTCCCACTTCGAGGACGTGGCGATGCGGACCCACCTTCAGGTCCCAACCTCGATGACATGGCGATGCGGTCCCACCGGCGGGGTGTGCTGGCGGCGCCCGTGGGCCGCGATGCGGTCCCACCGACGGGGTGTGCCGGCGGCGCCTGGGCCCATGGTGCGCCTAGGCCCATGGTTGAAGTTGCCTGCCCCCTCTATTTTTTTTGCAAAAAAAATGCTTCTACATGAGTTTGAACCCACGACCTCTAGGTGAACAAGTAGAAGCCTTACCACTAGAACACACGTTCTTTTGTGATGGCACCATACACGTTTCTCATTTTGTTCTGAGAAAATGGCGACGACATGGCGTGCTGACCCACGAGCGTGACGCGACTGCAAACACGTGGTGCTGCTGGCCCACAGCCCAGCTCAAATTTGTTGGGCAGCCCAGCTCCCATCAGCATGCCCTTCCTTTTTATTTGCGCAAAAAAAATCAGCTACAGTAGAGGTTCGAACCTAGGACCTCACGGTTAGCAGGTATAAGCCTTACCACTGGAACACACGACGATTAGTGTCTACAGCATACATGTTTCGTTTTATCCATGGACGTTGTGATACTTCTTTTTTTTATGGAATTGGGTTAATGGGCCCGTACACATACATGACATGAGTCGCGGAGGACACGTCCGTGGAGGTGATCGCGAAGACGTCCGTGGCGACCGATCGTGAGGGCGTCCGTGGCCCTAAACCCGGCGTCGAGGCATCCCTGGCGGCTGATCAGCGTCGTGCCGGCGAGCAGAGCGGCGCTGGGCAGCGGCGGCGCGCTTGGGAAACAACAGCAGCGCCGGCGAGCAGCAGCAGATCGGCACCGGGGCAGCGGCGACGCGTGTGGGACAGAGCAGCACCGTCGACGCAAAGCTGCGTGTGGCGCGTGAGCAGAGGATCGCCAAGTACAAGGTTTGATTTGTATTTAATTTTTTTCTAAATATATGCATGTCTTTGATGTACTTTTGAATTTTGTTGAGTTTGCTACTGGAATTTAAGGACTGATTAGAAGTTTTTATTGTACTATCAAAACAGATGGATAGAAGATGGATATTTGGGACACCGTTTACACATGCTTATGTGAAAAGAGTTGAAGAGTTCATGAAATTTGTCGGTGAAAGATACCCCAAGGATAGCCACATACTCTGTCCGTGCAGTAAATGTCTTAATCAAACTTTGCGGTCTTAGGGTGATGTAAGTGACCATATACACATTTATGGAATGTCAGCTACATACACCAGGTGGATTCATCATGAGGAGTCGGTGGATACTGCAGTAGTTGAGAATTTAGAGCAGGAGGTCCAAGGAAGTGATCATGACTTTGGCATACATGTGGATGCGGCCGACAATGATGAAGATGAGGATCACGGAGTACCAGAGATGATAGGAGAGTTGTATGCTGCAGCAGAGGCTGAGGGAGGAGAAATAAGGTTTGAAAGAGTCATTGAAGATGCGAAGAAGGCACTTAGCCTGGGATCTAACCATTCAAAATTCTCTTTTCTGGTGAGGATGTTGTATATCAAGTCTCGCTACCGAATTGGCAATACAGCATTTTCCGTGATAATGAAGTTGTTGTCAGAAGGATACCCTCAGAGTGAGCTGCCAAAATCATATGATGAGGCCAAGAAGTATCTTAAAGAGATGGGCCTTGGATTTGAAAACATCGATGTGTGCAAGAACAATTGTGTGTTGTTTCGGAAGAGGTATCTTAAAGCCAATGTGTGCCCGGTATGCAACGAGTCTAGATGGCAAGATGGCACTAGGACCAAGCGGGTTCCACACAAGGTATTGAGGCATTTTCCACTTATACCAAGGCTGAAAAGAATTTTTGCTTCAAAGCGAACTTCCCAACAAACAAGATGGCACAAGGAAGTGAGGACGCCAATCGACAATGTAATGAGCCATCCAGCTGATGGGGAAGCATGGAAGGATTTCAACAGGAGGGAAAAAACCTTTTCAGCTGATCCGAGGAACATGAGGCTTGCCTTAGCTACCGATGGATTCAATCCATTTGGCAACTTGAGCACCCAGTACAGTATGTGGCTAGTGCTTCTGACACCGCTGAATCTCCCATCATGGGAATACGTGAATCCAGCAAACTGCTTTATGGCGTTACTCATACCAGGTCCAAAATCTCCAGGAAAGGATTTTGATTTGTTCCTTGAGCCCCTAATTAAAGAACTGCTCGATCTATGGAAGGGTGAGAGCACCTACGATGCATGTACTGGTAGGAAGTTTGACCTTCGTGCTGCCGTGCTATGGTGTATACATGATTTTCTAGCGTTGAGCATGTTATCAGGGTGAACAACAAAATGGTACTATGCATGTATTCATTGCGACAAGGATCCGTTGTCTCGGGCAATAAGGAATAAGTTATGTTACATTGGACATCGTTGTTACCTTGCAAAGACATATGCATGGCGGAGAAGCTTGGCTTTTGATGGTAAGCGTGAAAACAGAGATGCGCCAGGGAAGTTCACTTTGGAGGAGGTCGAACAGGAGCTAGAGAAGGTGAAAGATGTCAGGCCAGGGAAGCATCCTGACATTACTGGAAATAAAAGGAAGCGCAATGAGGGTCCAAAGATTTATAGCCGTAAATCTGGGTTGTGGAAATTGCCGTACTGGAAACATTTGAAGATCCCACATAATCTCGATGTGATGCACATAGAGAAAAACATATGTGAAAACATTCTTGGCACATTACTCAATATACCGGGCAAGACCAAGGACACAACCAATTCTAGGCTAGATTTGCATGACATGGGCATAAGACCTGAATTGCACTTGTAGCAGCATGGCAACTCAGTCATTGCTCCACCTGCTCCGTATGTCTTGGGGAAGGATCAGAAAATCACGTTCTGCAAGTTTCTCAAAGGTATCAAGTTTTCTGATGGATATGCGGCTAACCTAGCAAGATACATAAGTGAAGATGGTTCGAAGCTACAAGGAAAGTTAAAAACACATTCTTGCCACATACTCCTGCAAAGAGTCATACCAGCTGGCCTAAGAGGACCGGTGAGGAAGGATGTATATGAAGCAATTGCTGAGCTTGGGACCTTCTTCGGGGAACTATGAAGTAGAAATCTACGGATTGATGTTGTGAAACGGCTGAAAGAAGAAATTCCAGTGATCCTATGCAAGCTTGAGAAAATCTTTCCGCCTGCCTTCTTTGATGTCATGGTGCACTTGGCTGTCCATCTCCCTGATGAGGCACTGCTTGACCTGTTCAGTACGGATGGATGTACCCAATAGAAAGGCGGCTGGGCACTTTGAAGAATTTTGTAAGCAACAGGGGTAGGCCGGAAGGATCAATTGCTAACGCATATGTGGCAAGTGACACCTTGACCTTTTGTTCTAGGTATATGGAGGATATTGACACTAGATTCAACTGTGGTGATGATACTGATGGAGAGATGCCATTGCCTGATGACATCTCTGTTTTTAAGCATGGTGTTACTCTTGTTGGATTTGATAGGAGCCAGTACGTTGATGATGATGTCCTGAATAAGTTAGTTTGGTATGTGCTTAACAATTGTGAAGAAGTTGAGGAATATGTGGAGTAAGTATCGTTTAGATGTTTGTGTTTGAGTTTTGGTTTTTTTTTAAAAAAATATTATTCTTACGACTGAACTTTGCCATGCAGCTTGTACAGGGCCGATCTAGTGGAGAAAGGTGTATGTGATGTTGAAAGAATGGTTGAAAAAGGATTTGCAAAGTGGTTCAAGCGCCATGTAAGTCACTACACATTGTGTTTGTAGGTTCAGTATATTCCTTAGTATCCATATGTAACTGGTGAACTGATTTCTTTTGTTACAACAGATTGCGAACAAATGCAAGGAGAATCCTGAATCGGTTAAAGAAGGACTGTGGGCACTGTCATGTGGCCCAGATCTGCGAGTTAGGACTTGTGCAGCTTGCAAGATCAATGGAGTGCGGTATAGCACTGTGGATCGTGAGAAGTTCTTTCTGACACAAAATAGTGGTGTAGTGACCGGAGGTTCACATAATGGGGAAAACGTAGACTTTTATGGAGTCCTTAAAGAGGTAATCGAGTTGCAATATAACTCGAATCTGCAAGTCCGTCAGACAGTGGTTCTATTTCGATGCGATTGGTTCAATCTAGAAGGCAAGACGAGAGGCCTTCGAGATGACGGACATTTCAAATCCATCAATGTGCAGTCATTATAGTACAAGACTGATCCTTTCATCTTAGCAACTCAATCGAAAAAGATATTTTACCTGCAAGACACATCTTTAGGTAAAGATTGGCGAGTTGTGCAGAAATTTAAATATAGGAATATGTATGATGTGTCTGAAAAACAGGAGGCCAATCATGAGGTGCATCAGAATGACTATGGTTCTGATACTGAACATGTAGTGCAAGCAGGTGCTGAGAATGAGGGCATACAGAATATTCAAGGTGGAGAAGCCACTATAATTGAAGGAAATTTAGAACACCTTATAAAAAGCAAGAAGCAGCCTATTATTCATGAAGAAAGTGAGGATGAGGAGGAGCATGATACAGCAGAGCAGTACTGTAGTGATGGTGGCAATGATCACATTGATGACATGTCCCTAGACGATGAAGATGATGATCTCTAGTATGGACCTTGACGTACTGTTTTTATTTCTAGTATGGACCAGTGACATGTCCCGCTATTGTTTTGGTTTTTCCCAACATTTTTGTATTTATTTTGTTGGCAACATTTTTGTATTTTATTTGGTTTTCCCAAATTCTAGTATGGACCTATTCTTTTTCTTGCCTTCTCTATTTTCATTAACATATGCACTGACTATTCAGAACATGCTTGCCAACATGCCTATTGTTTTGGTTCAATTCAGTTCAGTTCATTTATCATCAGTTCAGTTCTGTTGCAGATGGACACTCAGGTTCAATAGATACATTCTACAATTTGAGTTCAGTTCTGCTATAACATGCATGTAGTCATTTAGGTAATCAGACCTTGTGTGGCTACATTTCAATTCAAATTGCACATACAACCACACAATTTAGAAACCATGGACAACAGGTTCAGGTTTTGCAAGTGACAAAAGGGATAGATTGTGCACACATGTATTCCAGCTCAAGTGAAAAAAAGGTACAGATTTACATGTATTGCCAAAGTCACTTCATATATTATCATCATAATATAGTATTCCCTGTAGACCTACACATCTGAACTAAGGATTACATGCACAGTACTCCAGCAGTCTTCGAGCAGCAACATCTAGCACAATAACTACAGGCAAACTGATTCAATCACTTTACAACAGAGACATCTAACACAATCTACAATCAATTTACATCAGAGACATCTTTCCAAGTGACTGAACTCTAAATGTCTCACTCAGACAGTTCATTTACATGACAACATACACACTGAACTCTGCTTCCAGAAATGCAGTCCATATTCTGGGTTTGGGATACTTCCAAGGATGTCAGCATAACAAACTCTCCCTTCCAACCTCCCCTGTATCTGAAACTGAAATCCCAGCAGCAAGCACCGGTGCATGGTCGACAAGACCGCCACACCGTTTGGCGCCGTCGCAGCCATCATGTGCCTCTCCACAGCGTTCCTGAAATGGGCAACAATAGAACTGTTAACCAGTTGATTCCAGCATGTAGTTTTTACACAATGCTTGTTTAATTGGAACCTGAAGACTACCAAGTTCACAAAACCCAGAGTGGTACCTGACAATACACTGAATGGCTCATCTCTTTTGCATACATGTTGTATCTGTGCTGTTCTTTTTTTTTATTTTTTGGTCATGGCAGATTTTTTTTCCTAAAAGTGGAATAATAACAACAATCAAGATCTTCAGTGTGATATACTGTACATGCTGGAAGATCAATCTGCCGTAGAGGCCTAGCGTCGAACACCTGGTGGGCGAAGCACAGAGGAGCTCGGTGGTCCCAAACTGGACGGCAGGCTTGGGGGACATCGACAGCAAGGAGTGGGGCAGCGCGCTGGGTCCTGCCGGCGGAGCTGCGCGAGGGTCGGCCTCTGGCGGCGAAGCTTGAGCGCGAGGGCCGGCCTCCGGCGGCCGGGGAAAGGGGAATTGCGGCCCGTGCGCGCGATGGAACGAGCGCGGCTCAGCAGAAGGGCAAAAAGGTTCTTCACAGGAAGAACACGGGGACGGAGGGGGTAGAGAAACGATCATGAATTTGTCTTGGGTTAAGTAAAACTGTGCTCGAGAATAGACGAACATACTTCAATAGCGTAGTGGTAAGGACATTTGAGTTTCACCCAGAGCTCTCAGGTTCGAACTGTGTTGGAGACAAATTTTATTTGCCTACTTTTTTTTGTTTTATTTTTCTCTATGGTCCATTTTTTTCCTAGGTGTTTAATTACTATAATATTGCTTCCAGGAGATGTTCACTTTTTTATTTGCCAACCTTTTCCAAGAATAACCGAACCTACTTGAATAGCGAGTGAGAGATGTTCATGCTTGTTGCTTGTAGGAGATGTATAGTACTATTTCGTCGAAATCATTTGAAACTTTAATGGAATGTTTATGGAACCAAAGTATGATATTGTGTGCATCTGTGTGATTTTCTAACCAAGTTTTCCTATTATTGTAATTTTTTGTTGGATTAGTGAATGATAAATGTTAAAATACCCTAAGCTAGTTGAGAAAATCTAAAAACTTGCAAGGACACCTCATTTCGGTGTGTAATGATGAAAAAAAAGTTTCAACTGATTCTGAGGAAGTGGTCATGAACATCCTCAAAAGCTCATACATGTCTCACATATGGCCTAGTCACTAAGTGAGAGATGTTCATGCTTCTTGGAGATGTATAGTACCATTTCATCGAAATCATTTGAAACTTTAATGAAATGCTTATGGAGCCAAAAAATGATGTTGTGTGCATTTGTGCAATTTTCAGACCAAGTTTGCCTATTATTGTAATTTTTTGTTGGATTAGTGAAGCATAATTGTTAAAATACCCTATACTAGCTAGAAAATTCTCAAAACTTGCATGGACACCTCATTTTGGTGTATAATAATGACAAAAAAGTTTCAACTCATTCCGAGAAAGTGGTCTTGTACATCTTCACAAGGGCACACATGTCTCATACATAGCATTGTCACTAAGTGAGAGATGTGCATGCTTGTGGGGATGTTACCAATTTGTCGAAATCATTTGAATTTATGTCATGACCATTAAGAAATAAAATACTAATTAAAAATCTAGAAAAAAAACTAACAAAGATATAAAACAAATATACACAAAAAATGTTGGAAAACAAAAAAAATACCTTGATTGGGATCGATCCCAGGATGCTCAAGTAGAAGCCAAAACTGCCTTACCACTACACTATTGAAATATGTTCGCTAATTTTAGAATGCTAATTCACTTAAATGGAAACCTAAGCGTTACCGGAAAAACAAAAAATGGGCGCGCCAAAAATCATTTCCCCGCATCATCCCAAAATAAAAAAACCGCCAAAACACCGATAATATCTCCATTCGCCCCACTCCCTCGTCAGCTACCCTCGCCCAGTCGTCCTCTCTTCCTCCCCCCCCACCATTTCTCAACCCTAGCCGCCACCGCCGGAAGACAACCGTCGTCCCCGAGCTGCTTCGTCGCCGACATCAATCGCCGCATCCCCCTCTCTCATCGCCCCATGCACCTATCTCGCCCCATCCACCTACTTCTCGGCCCAACCTAACCCTAACCACCGCCGACGGGCACCATGTCTTCTTCTCCTTGGACGACCACCACCGACGAGCATCTTTCCCACGACCGCAATGGTGGCAACAAGGGATCAAAGTAGGAAGAGACCTGCAGAACAAGAACCAGGTAAGCAAACGTCTTCTGTGCTATGACTAATCTGTGTTGTTGCATTTGGCATTTGGCATGCTACTAGTTATTGGAGGTCCTATGATTCTTAGATAGAGGGGATGGTTTTTCACGAACTCAAGGGGTGAGGGGCGGTTGTTGAATTGATTGGATCTATTTTTTTGGGGTAATTTTTATGCCTTGCAGGCAATCTGTCCAATCTGTATGTGTATGTGTCCTTCTCATGGCCAATGAGGTTGATCCTTTTTTTAGTTTTGCTTTGCATCAAATGTGTAACCTTGAGTCAAACATTTTACTTTGCCGTAGTCTATGAGTCTGTGACGTCTGTCCTCTGCTGTTCATAAACTCAGGGCGGCACCTGCTCTCTTAGTATCACCATGACTTCAGCCCCACTCGAGGGAGCTTCCGTCGAGGTAGTCGGGTCGAGAGTCGGGGAAGTGGCGCCAGCCCCCGAGTCTAGCTTGATGGAGGGCTCGAAGAGGTCCCTCGAGAAGACGTCCGGTGGTACAGTCCCTCGAGAAGACGCAATCTTGGCCAGCTCGTCCGCCGCTTCATTATACCGTCGAGCAATGTGGTTGAGCTTGAGCCTGTGGAACTTGTCCTCCAGCTTGCGTACCTCATTGCAGTAGGCTTCCATCTTAGAGTCGTGGCAGCTCGAGGCCTTCATCACCTGGTCGATGATGAGTTGCGAATCGCCCCAGACGTCGAGGCGTCGAACCCCTAGCTCGAGGGCGATACGTAGGCCATTGACGAGCGCCTCGTACTCCGCGATATTATTAGAGGCAGCAAAGTGGATGCGGATGACATAGCGCATGTGAACTCCAAGGGGTGAGATGAAGAGCAAGCCGGCGCCTGCCCCTATCTTCATGAGTGACCCATCGAAGTACATGGTCCATAGCTCAGCTTGGATCTGCACTGGTGGTAGTTGGGTGTCGGTCCATTCAGCGACAAAGTCAGCCAGGACTTGTGATTTGATGGCTTTATGTGGTGCATAGGTGATGGTCTCGCCCATGAGTTCGACCGACCACTTTGCGATCCTGACGTCGGCCTCCTGGGTTTGGATGATTTCCCCCAAAGGGAACGATGACACCATGGTGACCGGTTGACTGAGGAAGTAATGTTGCAGCTTGCGTCGCATGATGACGATGGCATAGAGCAGCTTCTGAATGTGCGGGTAGCGGACCTTGGTCTTCGATAGTACCTCACTGACAAAGTAAACTGGCCGCTGGGTAGGCAAGGCGTGCCCTTCCTCTTGCCTCTCGACGACTATGGCCGCGCTGACCACATGGGTGGTTGCGGTGACTTAGAGGAGGAGTGGCTCGGCGGGCCCTGTTTCTATCGTGGGTCGAGGGGGTACCAAGATCGGAGGTGAGGTCAGCACGCGCTTGAGCTTCTCGAGGGCCTCCTCGGCCTCGGGAGTCCAGGCAAAATGCTCGGACTTCTTCAAGAGGCGGTATAGGGGCAAAGCCTTCTCTCCTAGCCTTGCGATGAAATGACTAAGGGCCGCGAGGCAGCCAGTGAGTTTCTGTACGCCTTTGAGGTCTCGAATCGGTCCCATCCGCATCACGGCTGAGACTTTCTCGGGGTTGGCCTCGATGCTGCGCTGTGAGACGATGTAGCCTAGGAGCATGCCTCGAGGCACCCCAAAGACACATTTCTCAGGGTTTAGCTTGATGTTTTTGGCCCATAGGCACCCAAATGCGATCTCGAGGTCAGCGATGAGGCTCTCGACTTTGTTGGATTTGACCACAATGTCATCGACGTATGCCTCGACCATGTTGCCTATGTGTTTGCCGAAAATGTGTAGCATGCACCGCTGATATGTCGCCCCAGCGTTTCGAAGGCCGAAGGGCATGGTGACATAGCAGTACATGCCGAAGGGTGTGATGAAGGATGTCGCGAGCTGGTCGGACTCCTTCATCTTGATTTGGTGGTAACTGGAGTAAGCATCGAGAAAGGAGAGGGTTTCACATCCCACGGTGGAATCAACTATTTGATCAATGCATGGTAAAGGAAATGGAACTTTAGACATGCTTTATTTAAACTAGTGTAATCAACACACATCCGCATTTTTCCATTCTTTTTCTTAACTAAAACAGGATTAGCTAACCACTCAGGATGATGTACCTCCTTGATGAATCCGGCCTCCTCGAATTTTTTGACCTCCTCGCCGATGATCTTGCGCTTCTCCTCGTCGAAGCGGCGCAAGCGCTGCTTCACCAGCCGGGACCCGGGCCGAATCCCCAAGGCGTGCTCGGCGACATCCCTCGGTATGCCAGGCATGTCCGAGGGACTCCATGCAAACATGTTGGCGCTCGTGCAGAGAAAGTCGACGAGCACGGCTTCCTATTTGCTGTCGAGGGTGGAGCTGATCGTCAGCTCCTTCCCGTCGGAGTTGCTCGGGTTGAGGGGGATCTTCTTGGTGTCCTCAGCAGGCTCGAAGCTGCCGGCGTGACGCTTGGCGTCAGGGATCTTGGCGGTGAGGCTGTCGAGCGTAGCCGCGATCATAGTCGCGTCATCGACGGCCGCCCCGTGCTCTATGCATTCGACGTCACAGTCGTATGCGTGCTCGAAGGAGGGGCCGACGGTGATGACCCCCTTTGGGCCTGGCATCTTGAGCTTGAGGTAAGTGTAATTCGGGATTGCCATGAAGCGCGCGTACCCCGGACGGCCGATGATGGCATGGTAGGAGCTGCGGAACGCCACCACCTCGAAGGTGAGGGTCTCCTTCCTGAAGTTGGCCAGGGTACCGAAGTAGACGGGGAGGTCGATGCGGCCGACTGGCAGGGCCTTCTTGGCCGGCACTACCCCCTAGAATCCTCCGGCACTGGGCTACAGCTGCGACCTCTTGACCTCTAGGAGATCGAGCGTCTCGAGGTAGATGATGTTGAGGCTACTGCCCCTGTCCATGAGCACCTTTGAGAGGCGCGTGTTGATGATGACCGGGTCGACGACGAGCGGTTAGGCCCCGGGATTGACGACGTGGTCTGGATGATCACCACGGTCAAACATGATGGGTGCATCAGACCAGTTGAGGTAGTGTGGAGTGGTGACTTGGACGGAGAAGACCTCTCGGCGCTCCCTCTTGCACTGTCGAGGTGTGAGGTTGGTCGTGGGGCCTCCGTAAATCATGTAGCAGTCGTAGATGGGGGGAACCCCTCTTCCTCTCGCTCCTCGTTATCATTGCCGCCTCCACCACCCTTGTGGCCGCCTTGCTCTTTCTTCTCGTCCTCCTTCTTGATGCCGAGGAGCTCAAAGTGCTTGCGTAGCATGCGACAGTCCTTGAGCTTGTGGTTCGCCGCCCCCTTGTGGTAAGGGCAGGGCTCCTCGAGCATCTTGTCGAAGACAGCTCCCTCGGGTGGGCCTCGAGGCCTCTTGCGCTCGACCGCAGTGACAAGGTCGTCGTCTATAGCCTCGCGCTTGCCCTATTGGCCCTTCTTCTTGTTCTTGTTCTTGTGGTTCCTCTTGGCCCCCTGGCGGGAGGTCTCGGCCTCGTCGCCGGGGTTCTTGTTCTGGTTGCCTCCAAAGAAAGCTCCCACCACCTCCTCGCCTACCGCGTAGCGACGATGTCCATCAACTCATCGGTGGTCTTGGGCATCGCACGCCTAAGTTCCCGAACCAGCTCTCGATCGGTGGTGGTGGTGATGAATGCCGTGATGACATCCTCATCGGAGACGTGGGAAAGCTCGGTGCGCTTCTTTGAGAAACACTTCTGGAAAGCATGGATGCTCTCGTTGGGTTTCTGTCGGAGGTTGCGGGGCTCTCAGGAGTTGCCTGGGCGCTCATAAGTGCCCTTGAAGTTTCCCTCAAAGATGTGCATGAGGTCGGCCCAATCGTAGATCTCGTCCGGGGGGAGATCCTCGAGCCAGCGTCGTGCGGTGTCAGAGATGTAGAGGGGGAGCTGACGGATGATAGCAAGGTCATCGTACACCCCTCCCATCTGACATGCCAGGTGGAAGTCGGCTAACCAAACCGTGGGTTCAGTCTCACCGTTGTACTTGGTCAGGCTCGTGGGGGGTCGGAACCCTCTAGGCATTGAGGCCCATCGGATTTGTCGGCTGAAAACTCAGGGGCGGTATCGGTCCTCCTCGCTGTCATACCAGCCACCCCTGTGAGCGCTGTATCCCCGGGCCTCGGCGTCGCCATACTTTGCACCGGCGATTGTCGTTGATGTCGTACCGGGCGTCCCGCGGCTCCCGATTGTCTTTGAGACGATATTTAGCGGGTGTTCTGTTCTTGGCGCTTGGTGTCGCCTTTTGGTGGACCGACGCCTCCCTCTCGCCTCGAGGGGGCTCAGATGGCCCTATTGAGGTAGCCTCTCGATGCCTTGAGGCAGAGCTCTCGACTTGTTGGACGGCCGCCACCTTGAGGAGACCCTGGACCTGGTCCAAGTACCATCGTGCATCGGGGTTTGACGGCTTCGGGATTTGCTGCAGTAGCATGGTTGCCACCATGATGTTTTGGCTGGCTTGTTTGAAGGGTGCTGGCTCGGGAGGCTCCTCCCCAACGATCTGCTTGTACACCCCACGAGCTTTCGCTCGAGCCTCCTCTTTAAGAGCGCGCGCGTGCTTCTGCTCGAGGGTCTCTTGGAGCTTGCGGAGATCCTCGCGATCGACATCCAGCTTGGCCGCCATCTCTCA